>LR736860.1:10429773-10473002 GCA_902654985.2 Oryctes borbonicus | reverse complement strand
TAACGGCTTCTCTCTGTTCCTGAATATCAAATAAAAAATGTGCGGACGGAGCAATTTTTATAACCTCAAGAAGATGATGCAGTCTTCAAATACCATGTTTTGGAGATGACAGTTTCAGAGTAGAAAAGATGTTTTGAGAATTGGTTCGAAGGCAAGGCAAAAACAGTGAAACGTTTCCACCATCTCTTTTTTATTGTGTTTGTAATAATTTGGAAAGTATCTCTTGTATTAGTTAAAACCAAATTGTTGTGGTTTCCATATTCTTTATTGAACTTGAAACCGGGCGAAGCTGGGAACAACTTAACCAAAATAATCAACGAGGGAAGCTATTAGAAATTAAAGCGTACCAACAAATCCCCGCAGATATTTCATCCTTTATTATATAAACTGTAACAAATTGTGTAACAACACCATTGGTGAAAAGAATTGGTCTGTTGTTGAAGACTTGTAACTAAACCATACTTTAATTTAAAAAGAGGAAACCGGTCCTCGGATTCCTCATTAACACTTCAGCGTAAAATGATGCCCAGCAATCTTCAAAGAAAGTTAGCGTAATAAACACGTAATATTTCCTATTTACACAGAAGCCGTGAGAAAAGTTTAATAGAAGTGGCCTATTTTTTAAGAAAATATACTATTCGTTGGGAGAAAAACACCGGCTCGCTTTGGGAGCGCAACTGAAATAAACATACACCTACACATAAATTTTATTACATAGGCAATAAGTGGGTCTCATACCCCGAAAACGGATGCGCCAATACTGTAAAATTTACACAATTTATTCAGCACCCATACGTACTAGATTAGTCTAAAGAAATTTGTTGCTTTCAACTAAAATTAGTAGGAGCATTTTTCTATTAAGTTGCTCGTTACGTGTAAACCAGACTCTACAGACATCAACTTGTAACCAGATCTTGTACTAACTCGGCCGGTGGTCACATTCCGAATGTGACGAGTCACAGAACAATTCCAACTTGGAGGACTCGTTGACAGATCGAGACAGAGAGGGCACTGACCACACTTAAATGACCGCAAGTTGATCTTCGGTACTTCTACAGATTGTTAAGACAACCGTCGAGTACACTACCATGCAAAAATTATAAGTGGAAGGTATTCGTGAAATATCCGGTGACGAATGCGTAAGTCGTAGTGTGCGTTCAAATATTTGTTAATAATTTTGCCGCTCTTACTAATTCTATTTTAGAGAATCGATTTAATAGACCACAAGTTATGATTTTAGATAGTTTTTCATAGTTCGCACAAAAAATACGAATATAATTATTTTTAGTAAACGACTACAAAATATTTGGTTTTGACGGCTATTTCCACACTTTAGTATCTTTGCATAGAATCGGTGAGGGCAGTTTTCACCAAACGCTTCCAGGATATATTTGTCCACACGAAAATGTAACGAAACGTTTTACTTCCCGTACCATATTGTTGAAAGGGAACGTGCTACATTCCGATGTGTTGCTTTCAAAACATTTACGAACTTTTTTTTCCTTTGATAACAAGCTCCTCAAAGTCGACATCCTGTAATGAGTTTGTCATCGAAAATTATGCCATCGTCATCCACCTGCTTATAGCGAGAACCAGTCGGTTCATCCTGGTTTACTCGAACCTCTTCTGTAAAAATACCCTCATTGGGACAAATATTTTTTCCAGCTGGAATGTTCATTTTCTCTTCCTTTTTTAATAGCGCCAGTTACTGCCGTCCTTTTCAACTTAAGGGCATTAAGATACTCTGACTGTACTACATCAGGATTGCAAGCACTTCTAGGTATACGGCTTCAAACTTTTACGGCATCTAAAGGAAATACACGGCATTTTAGGAAACCGACTTTAAATTGTCTTCAGCATGTAAACTAACAATTTCCATCTTCTTGATATGGGTGTAACGAATATCTTCAGCAGCATTCTTCCACTGTTATAACACTTTCCAACACAAATTAACTGATCTTTGTTCTCGCGATCCACCATCCCACCTATGCGTTAAATCATCCAGATGCTAACGTTGTAAGGGCAACTCTTTTGACTATTTTCTATCCACATCGTCCACATTTCAATAGCTCGATATACAACGCGTGGAAACATAATTCCTCAGCGGAGTTTCCATGATTTGAAGAGCCTGGAATAGCCTTTGGATATTTCCGTCTCTTTTTTTGCTAGCAACTTTTTTTTTTTCAGGATCGTCCGTAAGATTCGTCTTGTCAAAGTTCCCAGATTCTTCAGTTCTCCAGTTCTACAGATTGTTAAAACGACCGTCGAATACACTGCCATGCAAAAATTATAAGTACAAGGTATTCGTGAAATATCCGGTGACAGACGCTCAAGTCCTTCAAATATTTGTTAATAATTTTGCCGCTCTTACTAATTCTATTTTAGAGAATCGATTTAATACACCACAAGTTATGATTTTAGATAGTTTTTCATAGTTCGCACAAAAAATACGAATATAATTATTTTTAGTAAACGACTACATGAGAGGTGACTCGAAGATACACAGAACCTACCCGAAGCCATATCTAACATGAATTGAATCTTTGAAATTTTGTTACATGTTGAAGACTGGATATCTGTACTAAACGTGATATTTTTAATAAGATACGAAGGAATTTACAGGTTTAACCAGGCCGTATCTTGGCGGCTTGGAATCTATCAAAGATTCACGAATAGGCATAGGATAGTATGCACAAAAACTATTAAAAATATGCGCAAATAACTAACACGTAAACCATTATGGAGTCGTCTATTGAAACAATACTTTAGTTGCCATTTTAAAGGATATAGTTTGCAAAGCAGCGTCTAAACGCACCTCAATCAAGGAAATGGAGGAATGTAAGGGTATTAGAAAAACTATTAGCTAGTGATAATGGTCCATTGACAGGCAAATGTAGCACAAGAAAGGCAAATATACTCTGCATATCATTTCATTAATTCTCCCGTAAAAATATCACCGAATTTTTTCTCAGCATTACTCATCATGTGACTGCAGAATAAGAGGCGTAACGGGATTCTATTCGAGGTGCGTTGAATCGTACGTAGGATACTAGCTGTATGTAGACGAATCTATCCTTTAGTGATCCGTGTAAAAATCGGACGCTATAATAATCACGATGGAATGACAATGAACCAAATCGAGGCGACCCGAGAAAGAAGTGTGTGGGAAGTATTCCACGGTGGATATTGGCCATTAACTTTGCAAAACAAGAATTGCAGGAGGCAACGCCTGATATAAAAAGGGTGTAAAACGATACAGGTATGTCCCAATTTGGAGAGTACAAATGCAAAGAAAGACATTTTAGCAAAGCATCATTGAAATATTTTGACGTTGTCATAAGAAATCTTACCATTTTGGAGGCAAATTAAGAAATTTGCTCAGTACAGTGGTAAAGCGATAAAGTTGGCACCCGGATCTTTAAGATTTTTAATCTTACGAATGAAGATATCGCTGATTTAATAAGCGGAGTTATATAGGTTTGATTTTCTCGTATTTTCGTGCGTTAGTAATTAATTAATTACAAAATAGCTTAACGTCATCAGCATATGTGAAGACATGGCAAGATAAAGATGAGGTCGCTTATGTACAAGGTGAATATTAATGGAAGATTGCAGCCTTGTGATATAGTACCACTAGATTCAAAAAAAGCACATCTACTTCATCATACTTTTCACAAATATACCAATATTGTAAATCCGGAGATTATCCATTTTCTATCTGCCCTATAGTAATGTACGCACTCGATTTTTAAGAGGTATCTGATATGAGTACTGTAATGTTACAAAATAAGAACGAGGTTAGCTGTCATCAGTGCCAGATTCAATTCTCATCTTGCCATGCAAAGTTTTTAATAAGTGTGTTCAGCAGTCTATTAGTGAAGAAAAACGGTTCGAAGAAGGACATAAACCTGGTGTTTATATATGAGAAAGTGACAGGAATTAAGGTTAGTAGTTATTTTCATTTCTACGTCTCAACACCTCTCTTTTGATCTGACGAAAGAGTGTCTAGGGACATTCTGGGATTCACGGCCCGCAATTTTCGAAGAAAAATTTAACATTTCCTAAAATTTTCCAAATTTCCACATTGTCAAAGCATTACATATATAAGCAAGACGATACAAACGCTTTGCGTTTTTATATCACTTAAACAACTGTACCTAGTTTTGGAGTTTATCTGTAAAAAACCAAAGGGCTCAGATGCATTCGATAGCTTTGCTGCAGCTTATCAAATGGGAATGAAAACGTATGGTACAATGATACACGCGAAATCCTATCAATTTTATTGAGTTTTTTCTTTCAATGCAATCAAAGTTTTTAAGTCATTAAAAATATTTTCGAGCCAAGATAGCCTCATAGAAGAAAAGTTCTAAGAGGTTGCATCTAAGATTCTGAGCATCCAAATGATATACTCCTATAATCATGTCAATTCCCCAAAGAAATTCTTCTAATGAGTTCCATTGGCATGCTAATAATATCTGGAGTTACTGTAACCTGTTGGAAGCAAGTCTCTTCAAGGAATCAACATGCTTTAGCTGTGGTCCAAGAACATTGTCCAACAAGCCCAAGGAGCAATAACTACCCGACGTTCCTAATTCTTACAAGCGGATGGGCGAAGTCATCGGATTGTTTCTCGTGAATTTCTTGAGAATTGTTTAAACTCCACTATCGACACTGTTAATGTTGTGGAGTAGCTTATAAATAATGATCTTGTATAGGTAATGCTGGTGCCTGTAAAATGCTTTGATGTTTGAACCCAATATTCCAATATCCAATCTGGCTCAGACTTACGACCACTTTATCTATTTCCAGAACGATGAACGAACAAAAACGCAAACCAACAACATGTGAAGGAGGTAACGAACTATGAATGCCCATTAAAGCCGGCGAATGTATCAAATTTCTTCTACATGCTTTAGCAAATTGAAGCTATAAACATATGCACATATATACAACGTCATCGCAAATGTTATTCGTGGAAGAACACCGTATAAAGTGATTATTATCTATTAGATACTGATCTGGGTACCGGCATTTCGCTCAAACATTCGCAGAAGATCCACTTGCTTTATCGGGCCTAATTGGAATTTATTGTCGGGGTATACGCGCTAAATTGAATCGAATCGATTAAAAATGTATCCAGTGAATGTTCCCGCTATGCCGGCCAAATCTCATCCGATACGTTTCTGGTGTTTATTTAGGTACTGCCTGTATTCTTAATGAGATCAAATCTTCCGTGCTTTTAATTGCTTTCGATCGAACGTCTATCGCACTAGTCTTGTTTAGTCAGCTAGAAGAGAATACATACTTCTACGAATTTCAACGATTTGAATATAGGGAGGCAATAGAGCAGTTATTTTTTATAATGGAGGTATTGTGTACGAAGTCGATTGGAAAAGTGCTATATACTAGATGTTTTAATTTTGCATGAACGTATTGCGAATTGAATGCGTCGATAAACAAATCCATGTTACTGTTTTGTCTAATCACAAATAAGAAGACGTTAGTCTGAGGTAAAGGAATACACAATTACTGGATCACAGATAAATCTACATCAGCCAACCACTTGTTACCGAATTGAGGTCATCAAATAAACTACGCCAACGTAAAATCTTGACTGGCGCCACTTAATATCGTTAGAAAATAGTAACTGCCGGAGTTAATGACCTATTCCATAACTATAACCAAAATGATTGATACACATTTAGCAACATACCTCGGAATTACCAATGGCACCACAATAGAACACTAGAGAAGTTTCGCCAATTCTTAGAAAAAACGTAGAATAAATCTGTAAAAGTGCACAATCAACTAGTGATGAGTTGCTACGAAACATCCTGTGATTTCATAACGGCTAACTACCGTTGGTAGTTTGCAGCAGCTTTTTTTACATTATTTATAAACATTACCGCTTTGAGGGTTCATATTCGAGATATGTCATATAGAAAGCTGTAAGTTTCATAATGCAGCATTTCATCTAAAGAAGAACGATAAAAATTGCCCAAACTTTTTGCGAAAATGTGCGTTCTATTACGAACACTATTCATCAACTTCGTGTTATTTTTGCTCGAAATCATGTGCCTAGCGACACCGCAATTCGAATAGAAATAGCCCGTTCAGGGCTATTTCTATTCGTGATATCGGTCGATGATATGTTCATTCACAACGAATATTAGGCAAACATTCCTTTCGGAGTAGGGCCGCTGTGTGGAGCTCCTTAATTCATGTTATGTGATTAGTCGCTTAAATTGTGTTCTGATGCTTTCCATTTACAGTTGTTCGTTATTTATGCCATTCATCGCGTTGTTCCTTCGTATTTTTGATTACATTGCCTGTGTCCTTTGTTTCTAATTTTTTTATGTTTATCCCCACTTCATCCTCCCATCCTACTTTGATATTCTTTTTACTCTGTCTTGTAATGGTCTGCAGTCCTTTACTTTTCTTTATAATTACTTGTTTAACTCTTCTCTCCACATACGCTACACCATTTCAGTCTCTGCGCTATAATGTGTTTGACTCTGTCTTCTTCGTTCATCATGCTTGTTTCATGGTTTCAGTATTATGTAGTCCTCTTCACTTTCGATCTTCCTTGGCCCCAAAGTGCGTCTCAGTATTTTTCTGTCCAATACCCTTAGGCTCTTCTCGTCTTTATTGGTAAGATACGTCATTTCTGCTGCGTAAGTTGCTACTGATCTAGTTGCAACTTTACATATCTTTAGTTTAGTTTGAATACACAATCTTTAATTTCGGCACACTTGTAGCGCTAACAACTACGCCTAGGTTGCAACTGTCCACTCTTTGGAAATTATAATCTTCAGTTTTGATGTGAACTATGTTTATTTTCCGTCCACTACCTGTTTGGCCTTATTTGTGTTTATTTCTAAATTTGACTCCTTGATGCCCGACGCTCCAATCGTTCGTTCTAGCGCTATGTTAAATAATTCTGTTGATAAGGCGTCTCCCGGCCTAAATCCTTTTTCTATTAGTATGCCTTTTAACACTCCATCTGTTGTTACCATTTTTACTCAAGATCTCTTTATCGTCATTTCTGTTTTTTTATTAATGTATTGTTGTTGACGTTTCTCTTCTAAATCCTTGCTGGTATTCTCCTATTTGCCTCTCTTATTCTTTAATAATAATAGTTGTTAGTATTGTATATATCGCATTTAGAAGCAACTCTGTGTAGTTGTCGCATGCTGCAGCGTCTCCTTTCTCCAATATGGCGACCAGCCGCTCACTTTGCTACTCTTCGGGCATGGTCCCTTCCATACTTCACAAATCAAGTTATATATTCGTTTTAATAATTTGTCCCCTTCATTTTTTATTACCTCGTTGAATATTTCATCAGAGGAACGAAAAAATATAAGGAAATAATCATTACTGGAGACACAAAAGAAAGGTGTCTCCAGTAATAATTACTTTATAATATTCTTCCGTTCTTCTTTCGTTGTGATAAATATCTGCAAAGTATGCTGTCCATTCTTCCTTGTGTTTATTACATGAAATAGCTTTCTATTGTCTCCTTTTCCTTTATACAGCACTTATTTACTTCTTTCCTTTTTTCTTTGTAGTTGTCTAAATTTTTCGTACTCCTATTTCGCATGGCAGCATGCATTGTTGTTTTCATGGGTTTTATATTTACATTTTTCATGAAGCATTACACTTACACCCAATATTATCCAATTACATAATTATAATTTCAATTTTCAATATATATAAAAATTTGAGATTTTATTACTGCGCCTTCACAATTTAAATTGCTTCTACCACATGTATTTGCAGTGGATCACCTAAAGGTCACTAAACTTTATTTTTTTGTCACTTAATCCGATTCAATACTAAAAATTTAAGTACATCGCTAAATAAAATATAAGCAGTTCAATGCCACAGCGAGAATTTTATGGTGGTCCATTGTTTTCTATCGTTCCTACCGTTTCAATTCATCCATTTCAAAATGGAAAAAGAATCGAACAAAAGCTATCGGATACACTGTATGCTCAAGACAAATAAAATACTCTCTTTTTTCTCTCTCTGGATGAAATTGTTTATTAATGTACGATTTCTTTTGTATGCGCACGATAGTGTTCGCCTACTCGAAAGAGATCGCCTTACAAAACGCTCGCAGTTACGCAACCAAGATACGCTGGGAAAGCAGCCGTCGACCAACACCTAAGTGCGACAATTAATATGCAAGTATAAGCCCGAAGTGCTTGTGTACATGCATAGATACGTAGTTAGAGTAGACATAGGTGTGCAGTCGACAATAACGCCATTACTATTATTATTGCCACTATTGCTATTCACCGATTCTTGGAATGTGTTCGCCAAGCGCTTCGATAGAGTCATTAGTTCCGTTCATTATGTTATTGTTTGAAATTTCTTCGAAAGGGAGTTGTGAAATTAGAAAGATATCCGCGCATATAGGAAATAAATCATACAGTCGAAATAAACTTGTTAATAAATACGAATACTACGTAACGGATAATGAACCTTGAATGGTAGCGTTAGCGACTATTGATTTTTGTTTAGTGTATTATTCAAATACCAAATTATTTATAAGACGAGAGTCTTATAAATAATTAGTCTAATTATTGTTGATAGTTAGGGAGCTGGCGGCAGTAATTTCTGATGATGATTTCATTAAGGCAGAAGTTGATAAAAGTAAAGAATGAGGGTTCGTAAAAGACGCTAAGAAAAAATACTGAAGTAAACAATTTAATCGCGTCTACTTTGTTGTATTAAACTAGTCTAACTCCAAAAGTAACTTAATGCAAGTGGCAAACGTTGTTCCTGGTGCGCTTATTCTTAAATTATTCTCTTCCTTAGTTATTATGGCAAAAAAAATTATTTCACCATCAGGCAAATTGCGTTAATTATTCAAATAATATTATAAAAGACAAGAAACTGTATTTCTGCCGTCTAGATGACGCTGCTTTTAAAACCTTCAATATTTTAAGTTGGTTAAAAAATAAATAAAATCATTTCATGGTATTTGCCTTTACGCATAATGGTTTAAATAATTATAAAAAGCGTAAAAATAGCAAAAACAAAGAATTGATTGATACGGCATGTATACGGATTAAAAGGTGAGATCTTCATCAAAACTTCATATGGGGCTCAGACTCAAACTCCGGAATACCAAACCTTAAGAGGTAAATGGGGGGTGGACAGATTCCGAAATTCGATTGTATTTCTTTCTTTCTAACCTGACGCCCTGTTAACTTGCAGACCTTCTATGTCTGATGGCTCTTATTATTTTAATGACAAGGGCACAAGTTGTGTAGTTTTATTGCGACTCCCAGACGCAACTCATAAACTTTGTTATGTTAAACAACACATAAGTATCGGCAACCTCCGCACCACACAAGTTTAATTTATTATATAATAATATAATAATTAGTCCGGGACGGCCGTTTCCAGGACACGAATGGTCCTTATCATCAACTAGTGATAGGAGGTTGCCGATACTTATGTGTTGTTTACCATACTACGCCACAGTCCTTGCTATCATTATTATTCGTTATGTTAATGTGGAAATTAATGGGAGCATCAGCAATGGTGGATTTAATGAGCCTAATTTGTCTAAAGCAATAAAGGGTAATTCTTTAAATTTACTCAACGAGGAATGCTTACTAGGCAGCCCACTACGTCTTCATTGGTGATAATGCCTTGCCACTAAGTCTTAATTTTCTGAAACCATATCCTCAGAGAGGTCTCGACCACGATAAAAAAAATGTTATATTATCAGTTATCACGGGCCTAAAGAATTATTGAAGCTGTTTCTGATATTTTGGTAAATAGATTTAGAGTATTACTAAATCCTATTCACCTTGCTGCAGAAAAAGTGGAGAAAATAACATTAACTTGCGTTTTAGTATACAATCATTTATGCGTGGAAAAAAGAGCACCGTATCGACGTGGCGCAAAGAAAATGTCACGCAGACTAGAAAAAATATGAACAGGAAAGTGGTAACAAATCATAAAATACCGCTAGAGATGTCACAGGAGGATATAAGAATTGTTTTAATTCAGAGGAGTGTCATGTCTATAAACAGGAATAGATTGTAAATTTGTATTTTGTTAGCAATTTTGAATAAGAAATATATATTACATTAATACATATGCAATTTCTTTAATAGCGTCTTCTGCTGGATCTCCACAATTTTTCCTTTTCTTACTGGGTTGTTTTGGAATTACTAGCGATTCTCTATTAGTGTTTGGGGTAGAACTATTTTATTCGCTATTTTTATCATTCAGCGATTCTATGGTGGTTATTTCTTCTTGGACGTAACCTGTATCCTCTCCCTTAAAATATTAAATTAATTCCACAATTAAATATAACAAATTTTATAATCACCAACCTCACTTTGCGGCAACTCATTATGAGATCATTCAAAATCTTCAGTGAAGTCTATACTCTATCCTACATATACCGAAATCAAGTGATTTCTTCGGCTTCGTATGTTCTAACAAAAATTGTAGTTTATTGTAGTAGCATACGGTTGGTATGTATCGCTTTATGACTATTACTTACTTCTTCAACACAATCATTGCTCGCTTCTTTCACTTTACTTAACTTTTTTGTATTCTACGCTAAAGTTTGTTTTTAATCCGTTCCACTTATTCTTAATATCTTGAATGTAACACTTGGCTGTAAATTTCATAAGGTCTAAAATATCTTCCAACGCCGAATTTCCGACAGTACAATCTTCTTCTTACCTATAAAGCAGTCCACTTGTTCCTTTGGCCAGTACGTTATCTTATAATTTTCCTTAAGAAACACGCAAATGAAATCATAAAAATTCGAATAAATTACAAAACAAAATGAAAACCTAGGATGCTACGAACATACACATAACCTTAAGCATAAACGTTACGGATGGAAGTTCTTTTTGAATGTTCTGGGCACGTTGATTTGGAAGAAAAAATAGGACGTAGGACGCGTTCTAAAAGCTTTTATGTTCAAATTTATCAATCTAATTTTTATCCTAAATTATGTATTGAATGCGCTTTATTTGCTCCTGAGTTTAGTATTAAATTATGAAAGAAATTTGAGACATCTCCTGATTATTACTTCAGTTGTGTAATTTTGTTTCAAATTTCTAAATAACCTAATTCAACAGCAAAACGACTAAAATCATAAAACGCGAAATCATATCTGCGAAATACCTTTGGAAAATTACACATATTTTCGATGTCATTTTAACTAGAAACTATATTCTTCAGCTCTTCAGCAAGCCTCTATTCAGATTTAAGTATACATCGTCTACAAGACAGAAAATAGGGAATATTGGAAAACAATACGCTTCCGTACAATAATCTTTGTTTATCCGATTATTATGGAAAAGTTATTAAATTATGCTTAGATTATTAATGGTAGTCATTCCCCAACAACCACCATAACCGGATAATCGTTTTCTTTTTGCCTATCTGAAGATAGTTGTTAGATGAAGTACTTATTTGTACGATCGCCAGTTTTATTAGATAGATACTACTGTAAGAATAAACGTGTTACACGCACAACTTGGGCACGCAATCACGTTTCGATTCGAGAATCCGCATGCAATTAACCCAGCTAAACGTAGCAGAGTGGACATGCCGTCCGAACGGTAGGAAAAAACGTTAATTCAAAAAGTTATCATTGCGAGATCTTTCGCGATCTGTTTTGATTTAATTATTAACTTTCCTCTCGATCAAGTGACGCTTGGGCTAGGGTATCATTACGTGACTGCGAAGATTACCACGTTTCTCCGCCTTCTGCCAAATTATAGTCCCGTAAGTGACACACACGCTCGAGAATGTCGTTGTTTTATTTTAATACATCATTTCTTTTTAAGCGGATTTGTATTAATTTAAACAGCCCATTTTGTATGAAATTTCTCTATTGCGTAGTCGTTTTCACCAATCTGCTTTTTGAGAAGCTTTCGGAAGATGTTTCTAGAATCCTCAAATTTCGATTGCGTATAAACAATCCACTAAAGAAATATCTGGAATGAATAACTAAATGCGACAACAACCGCAAAAGCTCACCATTCCATATTAAACTGCAGCTACACAATAAGACCGGTTATACACGCTCTCCATTACTGTAATGTCTATCCGAAAATAAACTTTTAGTAGATGAATTAAAACGTAACTGGCGCTGTTCAGTCACGTGTTTCGAGACAGACTTGAAAATATCACGAGGAAGGAGTTTGAAAAGGATACCAAGGATAATACCTACTTGAAGAACTACTGATGTATCTATTTACCTGTCATTGAGTTGTGTGTTGTGTTCTGTACTGAAATTCGGAATTATTCTGATGTTATGTCTGCTAAGTTGGATTGATTGGATGGATTATTGTTTCAGATTTCTTTTGAATTGAATCAGAAAGGTACCCCCCGCTCTGTTTCAGATTCGGAATCTATAAGATAAACAGGACGCAGCCCGCTGTTCGTTATCAAAAAGGTAGGGTCAATCTAGAGACACTTGAACATCGCACGTTTGTTCTACCGGAAGGTCGTGTTTGTAAAATTTGCGAGTAACGTAGAACTAGATGCTTTGTGACAACATACCGATTAAATGCATTATTACAGATAACACGCGAAATATATATGTATTAAGAATTAACGGTTTGATAAATAACTGTTTTCTGTTTCGTGTATCGCTTGAAAGAAATAAATTTAAACTATGAATCGCTGGAGCAGAGGTTGTCTTTAACTACAAGCAGTAAGTCGTTATGTTAGATGGCAGCCATATCAGATCAAAAATATTCACAGCCGGTCTGGATTAAATAGGGCGAAAGGAAGAAGTATTGATAGTTTAGGAGCTTCAACCGGCCAAGAGAAGTTTCCATGAATCAAGGAAGGGGTATTTCTTTAATTCGGAAACTCCATCTGAACTATGCAGTGTGGAGATGAGTAGAATACTTCATTGAAATTGGACCAACCGTAGGAAGAATGTTGCTAGTTCAGGAACTTTGCCTGAACTAAGTAGGGTAGAGTTGAACGGCACATTGGGACTAATAATACGGGTGGCAAAGAAAATGTTCCGAAGATACCTCTAAACTTCAGTTGGATGGTCTGCAAGCGTTTCACACCGGAAGATGCATGCAACAGAAGTAGTTCAAGTAACGTAGAATAATGTTTTTTTACGTATACTTGCAAGAATTTGTTATGTTTCTTTTCGAATAGCTGATAGGAAACCGTAACATTTTTTAAGTAACACAATAGGTTTGTGGCTATGAAACTTTGGTGGCCATACCTTTACTCTACTTTTAAGTAGATCAATATGCTGGGGAATATTTTGACAAGGGGAAGGCACTATGGAAAGTTTCCCTGGCAAGAGATCATCAGACGATACACCGGAAGTTAGATAGATGCAGAGACAGCATGCGATGATCTTTTGGTGCATTGATCGATGAATTAGTAAATTGTACATCAATGGTAGATGTAAGCCAGTTAAGATACATACAAGGTAGTTGGGTATGTAAGTTTAATGAAGTTAAGCAGAAGAGATCTTGGAGTACCTTTGTTAGAACTACTCCCATCTCTCGAGGTAAGTGCTAATGTATTTATACCCCAGGCACGTTACAAGATATTATTATTTTGGCCAATAAACGTACAATTTATAATATCAATGATAATGGCATAAGTTTTTTATATTCAGAAAACATTTTTATAAATCCCAGTTCTCAAGTGATATCTACCATGGACTACATAATAAAAATCCACTTTTATTAGCAGACGTTATATCCGTAAAATGCCTTAAGGAATCCTCCATCCTCCCGACTACGGAGGGTATTAGAAACCGCTTAACAACACTAAGAAAAAACATCACGTAGACGGAGGTCATCTCGAAGTAGCCAGCGCAGCCCGATTCGACTCGACGAAGATTAGGATTTTCCCCTCCTTTCCGGAGAGATTGAACGAGCCCTCAGGTAGACATAAAAATCATTCAACTATATTGCGTTCTTTGCTTCCCGAAAATGGAAGCTGCACGTGTATTAGGAGTAAGGCTTTTGTTAGTCGCTAACAAAATCTATGTGATATCCAATTCTCGGTTTTATATGAACCGATAAGTTTCCCTTTTGTGCAAGAACGGTAAACGTTCACATATGGTGTAACGATTGTGTCAAATCTTCGATGTGAATAATCGCATATTCTTGATAAAGTGTTGCTTGCGAGATGCTTGTAATTTATCAAGCCAAACGAAAAATTCAGAGACATTTTACTGTCCAGAGCGTTAAACATCGATTATTCTGATTTATAGCGGACCGTTTTTCTTGTTTTGTAAATACGAGAACATGAAAAAATAACCAAAGAGCAATTCCACCAAACAAAGGAAAAAGAACTTATAAAAGGTGTCGTACGTGTGTGGTATTTTATAAACGGTTGCAACACGCTGCAGCCGTATTCCAAATACGATGGCATAAATTAATACAAACAATATGATATTACAAACTGTACAGTTAGACGGAGATTAGAATTCCACTATTAAGGCGCTTACCGGTTCGCTCACGACAAATACGTAGAAGTCTGTGTTAAATAATCACCGTGGGCTGCCATAAACATAAGATCGACCTCCATTGACTTACAAGAAATATTTGTGTGGGACGAGGTTTTGTAAAACGAACGCAAACGATCGCGCCAATATTAAACTCGAATTGGTGTCTATGGGATGATATATGGGAAAGATATTGGATACGAAGCGCTCTAGAAATTGATCGAAGAAAAATTATATCCATCCATTGGATTAAAAAGTGTACAATGTTACAATTGCATAGTTCACGAGAGAACAAATTTATGGGGTTGGAGGAATCGACACGTTGAATATTAATGCTTTCTGGGCAATTACAGAATTGCTTTTAGAATATTATTTGTATATATATAATTGATTGTGCCCGTAAGCAGGATAAAAACTTTTACATCCTACATCTGCTGTTTTAATCCTGCTTTGGTTTCAATACTGCCCAAACAGGTTAGTTGATTGAGTTTAATAGCCAATGCAGTAAATTCTTCTTCTACGGAGGATCGATCAGCGAGTCCGCGTTGATTTAACGCTACGCATTCAAAAATTATACGAGAGGCTGATTCCTCCTAATTATTACAGATTCTTCATAGGTAATCGTCTTTATCCCCATCTTGCGCAGATGATCCAGGTTCACCGGTTGGTCAACGTAAACTTCGGTTCAACAAGAGAACGCCATTGCATCAACCAACCAAGTTTAAAGTCAGAGCTAATATTCCAATCAACTGAATACTCGGAGCGGTTCAAGCTTATCTCAAGTAGATATTGACATAAAATATAATCTTGTGACATTTCACTTGAAATATAAGCATTTCTTTTTCTATTCGCGCGAAAAAAAAAATTTAGGAACGTTACTCGACTATGAAATTTTGATGCACCCAAGATGGTCAAATGTAACCAATGCAAGGCTAAAGTAACGATATATATATTTGCAGAAATCATGCATTAACGCCTGCTAAGATGGTACTTATCATTTCACGATTTCTTTCATCTGGATTATTTCTGGAGATGTGACCACTGACAGCAAGTAGGACTATTCAAAAAGTTTTTATATGTTATATATTTCTAAAGGTACTGAAAAATTAAGCAAAACAGCAGCTTAATAGTACAAGTAGATTGCCGCGGTATGTTGGTACAATCGACATATACTAAAATTCAATCTGATTGTGATGATTTTGTACAAAATTACAAAAATCGAAAAAGACGAAAGTGACAGGCTTATAATTGTTAAACATCACATTATTCCCTGGATTTTCTCCAGTGTAAGCACAAAATTTATAAAAAGTTACTGTGTTAAATTTGGAGTTATCAAAAAGGTAACAGTGCAAAGTAAAATTGATTTGAGATATCGTAATTTGATTTCAAATGTGTCGTATATGATGTAGTATAACAGTAAAGAGAATATCTACTAATATCTGTATCTCATAGAGTGCCAAGAACTATGATGAACTCTATTAAGAGCAACGCGAGCAAACGTCAATAACGAAAAGGCTATTAACTTTAGAGTAGCTATTATTCTGAATCTTATTTGAGTATTACCGCATGTAGAAAGCACGTAGACTCCATGTATCATCTATATGCTAATTTCTAGAGTAGGAGATCCTCAACATTTGTAATAGTAGTGCATACATGTTTTGTATGTTATATTATTATAAGGTAGAACAGATATTGCTGCAGTTACGCTATAAGTATGTATGACAAGTATTACATCCTCTAATCTCGGTGTTCAAAGAAATAATCCTGCTGAAAAAAAAGGAAGTAAATATACAGAAGAACAAAAATAAACAGGATAAAAGTTGCTTTAAATTGCAAACATTACAGTAAAAATCATAAAATATTTTAGTGTTACATGTTGGTATTAGTTAATACTATAACACTAATACTATACAACTGTGTTAATGTTGAAAAAAGCATAAAAAATCAAATTAACATTAAGTCACCTTTACGTTAAAGCAATTATAATAAACCAAGATGATGGTAGTTATATAAACAGCTTTAATGACTCGTTAAGCAAGGTGCATCCAAAGAAGTAATTAAGTTAGTATTAAAAAGCGTTCGGTTTACAATTAAGTCAAATAAAAGTAAACGAACCACAAAGTTATTAACATCCGAGCATATTATATTGTAAGAACATGTTTGTCACATAAAGGATTTTATCTGCAAATCTACGTTTAGTTATTAAAGAATAACCTTCATGGTTATTATTACCAGAAAACTCAATGATTTTGGAGAATTCGACATCCTATTCTAATTAGAACAAGTTTATACAAGAATGTATTATTTTGTCATGTAGCAAATTTTTCAGCAACTAGTTAATAAGACTTAATAGAATTTGGCCAACATTGGAATGATACAACCCTATATTTTTGTAAACTACGGCCTTAGAAGTGCCAGCAGACTACCAACCCCTTTCAGCCAACAAACTGGTATGTCTCAACAAGTCGATTCGTGGTTAGGTTTGATCAGTTTTTCAGCATTCAATCTTATTGTTCCCCAACTTTCTTGTTTTTAGTTCAAGTTCAACACGTTCATAACTCCACACCCAAAAATATTTTTTAAATAAAGAAAAATATAATTCATATGCTTACTGGGAAGGATATTTATAGCAGAGGCAATTTCCTGTTTTCCTTGCTTTATCATCTTTTATTACCAAGTCAAGTCATGTTCGTCAGTATTAGCTACTGACGGTTGCACTATTACTGATTCCAGTCGTAAAAATTAACGGGATGGTATCGTTTTCAAATCTTGTAATATGCAATGCTTTGTAAGCCGTTATAAATCGATTACTGCTAATTTCATTGTTCGTTATCATAAAGAAGAAAATATCTCTCCATGTTTTAGAATATCCTCGTTAGTTACTCGCTTTAAATAAATAATACGTAAAGTGTCATAGAGGTTATTACACATTTTTTTGGTAGAATGGTGCATTACATATACTTTCGTAAAAAGTATTTTTCTTGAAGTAGGACCGAATAGATTGCTCCTTCATCTTAACGGGCCGATAACCAGTGAAGCAGTTGGGCCGATAACTGGTGAAGCAGTTGGGCCGATAGATGGGCCAGCCAGAAAACCTTGTTGGGCTGAACGGAGCTGATGAGCTTGTCGAGCCGGAACAGACAGGGCTCTCTAGTTTTGGTTTATGGAACTTTTTTCTTCTATAATTTATATTTGTTATATTATCTATTTCATGGAGCACCTTCCTCTGTGTTTCTCTCCATTCTTCCCTATTTTGCATAACCTATTTCTCTTGTTTCCAGGAGATATCTTTCTTTAATCCAGGTTCGTCTCAGTCTTGTCCTCTTTCTGACAGCTTTTTGCCACACGTATTTGGCTAACCAGTCTATTATCTGTCATTCTTCTTACATACCTATACCATCTTAACTGACTCTCCTCTATATTCTCTTATATTAGTTTTACCTGTAGCTTCTCTTGGCATGGTACATTTCTGATTTTACCATCAACTTTTTCATTCTCCCACCTTCCATAACTATTGACCCAAAATATTTAAATTATTCTTCTCGTTCCAATGTTTCACCTTCAACATATATGGTATGTTTTCGTTGTTCCTTTCCTATTATCACAGACTTGGTCTTTCCTCTATTTACTTCCATGTGAATTTCAAGGTTTTTTTTTATCTTTCGCTATGATAACCAAGCCAGCACATTTCGCTTAGTGTAATCGATTTAGTGTTCCAGTAACCCACTTCATAAGGTTTAACTTCTCGCTTTGTGTGCCGCTCAGTGCCTCATCCAAAACCAATAAAAACAGTAATGGCCTCAGTGTGCATCCTTGTCTTACTTAATGCTATTTCACGCAAATTTAATTTCTCTTATGTTGTTTTATCGTAGTTTCGTGTGTTTTCATATAGGCTTTGTACTGCTTTAATTAGTGTTTGTGGTACTTCCGTTTCATAGTGTCTTCCAGATACCTCTCTTTAAATTTTGTCGAAGGATTTCTCCTTATCAATCAAGGACGTTGAATGCCTTTTCAATTTGTCTCGATGTGAATATAGCATCATTTATCTCTCTATTTGGTCTAAATTCAAATTACGTTTCCTCGAATGTACCTTCTCTATTTTGCCTGTCCTTTCCTATTATTCTGATATAAGTCTTTACAGTACTCAGCAGGATTATTCCTTTGTAGTTTTGGCGTCTCTGTCTCCTTTTTTAGATAATGGATTTACGATACCTATTCGCCATTGTTTAGGTGTTACTCCTTTCAAAGCTTCTTTCATTACTTATATTAGTTCTTCGACTGGGGTATCTAGTAGTGCTTTCAGCGTTGCCATGTCTTGTCTGAGCAGCTTTTCTTGTTTGGTTTTCACGATTGCCTTTGTTAATTCTTCCATGCTTATTTCTTCTTCATACAGTATTTTCACGTCTATGTACACGAAGGACTGCGTGCGATGGGTGAAGATTTCTAAAATAGCTGATCGTTAAAAGGTTTTTGTACGTTTGTTACTCCGATAATGTTTTACCCTGTATGCTACTAAAACATTTTCTAGTTTAACCGGGTCTGATTCTTCGCAAATGTCTTATTTGTCACTTTTCCAAAGTTGCAATTCTAAGAGGTGTTGCAATAACATATCTATTATTGCTCGCAGTACATTGATATACAAAACATATGTGGAGAGCAAAATTACTTAAAGAATAAACATCATGTTTTAATGCTTGCGTAAAATATAAATGCCCATATTTATCTTTAACATACAAAGAATTCCCTTATATGGATCACATACCTCTCCTAGAGAACTGTCTAAGTTAACGATACCCTGCAAGCGTTATTAAAGCAGATAATAAAACCACATGACAAGATACTTTATTACTAAATACTAGAACAAAACCAACTAATAAATCATTCTTCACAATAAAGAATTTGTCGCGCCGTATTATTAACCGCAAACAAAATTAAACAAGGTCAATAACTCATTAAGACTGAAATCGTGTTACGTTACAGTCAAGAAATCGCGTCTATTGTTTTACGGTTACGCCCTCTGGTTTTGCTTTTCACGCGGCCTTGAACGCTCTCATATGTCCATAGCCGAGCATGCACTCGATCACAAGCGCGAGATAAACATATGCAGAAACATGAAGAGAAAAAAACGCATGAATGAATTCATGATTCACAGCGGAGCGGTACGGAAACAATAAGGAAAAAAAAAGTCGATTTCCTTTTTCGTTGGATGTCGATCTCTGTTTCAATCGTGTCGCTATACAGCAACAACAATTTAAATTTGCATAATTCACAATAGAAATCTTGGAACTAATAGCATCCATTTTCTTTTTTTTTACAATTACTAGGATCTTGAGATTCTGCTGTGTTTCTTGAAACAGGAATACTTCTAAGCTTTCAATTTCATATTGACCCTGAGGATGTTTTCCTGTTTATTACGGTAAACTAAAGCTCTTTAAATTAAGATTTTCCTGCAGAATATGTTTCCTCCGGTTGCCCCTGCTTGCAAAGGCCATCATAAGGCAATTGCTTACACCCAATGTATGCCAAGTAAAACTATAGTTTAGCGATCCCCTTAGAGTGTCTCATACATTATAGTAATTCCCGAAAAAGCCGGAACTATTTTATCGACCTCTCTAAATGGTAGACATGTTCAGAATAATAATATCCACTACTACTATACGAGGATGGTTTGAGAAGCAACCGTGTTTGGAGACAGAAGGTTGTCTATGTCAAAGCTCTGAGCACTGTCCTCTTTGCATTCAATTCGATATATTCCAGATTTTTTCTGTTCTTGTAGCACTTCATTTAAATTTTGGTTTGGTAAAGTTTTCATTGTTTGATGATTGGAGAAAGCGAGTTTAAGTTTTTAAAGTAAATTTGACAATTTGTTCTGTTACGTTGAAACGACTTCAGTGTTTTTCTTTTTTTCTCTTTTTGTCTGGCTACATTGGCTACGAAATCTAGTTCTTTCTCAAACTTACTCCTACAATAAGATAGAGGAACCGAAAACAATCTGCAGAATGAACTGTTAAACGATAATTTTTTATATTTGTGAAATGTGTTAGAACTAAAATGTATGTTGCCATTAGTGTGAATTAGTTTTCAGAATATATTTAATTAACAGTCGTTCTAAAAAACATAATGCTAAGATAGCTTAGCTTCCTCATGGTATTGATGGAATAATTCACGGCAAACGCAACAGAAGGAGAGAAAAAAATACACTAACACATGGACATGGTTTTGCCTACCCGGAGTCCTCAGCGTGGTTTCGAGAGTAATTTTTTATCTCTATCTTCTATCGCTGTTGCTTCACAGTTAATGCCACAACTTTTAAAACGACAAACTCGACATTTCTTAGCGCCTTCTAGTGCCAAAGAAACGCATGCCTGCCGTTCAGGAAGCAGCGACATAAACCGAGTACTGCTCCCCAAACCATCCCTCGAGCAGTTCTCTGACTGCTAAACACGAGATGGAGACGCTGGTAGCGCTTTGGGAAACCGCACATGTGAATATTCCGACAGGCTTACCATGATGTATATAAACAGAACACATCAGAAAATGCCTAAAAGCAATAACCAAAAAATTTAATGCTAAGATAGCTTAGCTTCCTCATGATATTGATGGAATAATTCACGGCAAACGCAACAAACGGAGAGAAAAAAATTACACTAACACACGGACTTCTTTAGCATTAGAGGGCGCCAAGAAATGTCGAGTTTGTCGTTTTGAAAGCCGCGGCATTAACTGTGAGGCATGAGGCATGAGCGATAGAAGGTAGAGATAAAAAATTACTCTCGAAACCACGCTGATGACGCCGGGTAGGCAGAAACATCTCCGTGTGTTAGTGTAATTTTTTTCTCTCCTTTTGTTGCGTTTGCCGTGAATTATTCCATCAATACCATAAGGAAGCTAAGCTATCTTAGCATTATATTTTTTGGTTAATAGTCGTTCTATTTAACAATTATCAAGCCCATAAAAGCGAACTTATTATCTATCTCTGTTTTATATGTAAAGTTAATTAATTGGTATAAATTATTAATAGTGTTCATAAACATCTTCATCAACTAGGCGAAAGTATCATCTTCGTAGCGATACCAGACTTTGGGAAAACTAGGAGCAACTTAACTGATTTTCTAAATAATTCATAAAAACCTCGGCGAAAAATTGTATTGTTTGTCATACGTGGTTTTATGTATTCTTTTGCCTTTTTTATTTCCATTAAATTTTAGATTTTTAAATCTTATCTAAGACTTAAAAGTCTTGGACAGATACTGAGACGTTACCGTTTTTCCCCGTATCTGCCAAATATCTTTCGTTAATTCATACTAATAAAGTATTAAAAAGTAGTAAAGTAATAAACTTTTCTTAAATTCTCATTCTTTTGAGAATAACTTGACAACGTCATGCGGTAGTGAATGTAATAAATGGAAAATTAAGATAGTGTGCCATTAGAGAAAACATTCTTCATGCTGCTCTGCATTAATTGAACACAATATTATTCGAAGTATTTTTTCCTATCTTTCATGTTAACCGACCTAATGAGCCGCCCTGTATACTCATTTCGTAATAAAACAAGATCTTAGATAGGTTGCTACAATTAAAGTCATATGCCATATTTAAGATAACCAGAGCATAATTTTCAAATTAACTAGCAATAGGTAATATTCATAATAGCTCAATTACAGCAATTGATGCTCTAATATCCAAGAAAAAAAAGCGGTGCAGCTTGTTATGATGATGTGACAATACTAATAGAGATTAAATTTAGATTACCAATAAATCTTTTGTCTTTTTCCACTGGGCGTACGGCAATGTGGTCCAGCATATCGTAGGACGTTGGATTTCTTGAAGATAGTGATCTATACATCTATCGGTAACCATATTTATATGAATCAGTTGTAGATTAAGAGAGAGCGTTCTCCAAAAGGAGCTTACCATAATAATTTGTCGTTGTTTCAGCGTTAAAACACCGTAGGATTGGGTGTTTTATGCGGTTGCAATTAAGCAATTATTCTTAAAGCGACGGGAACACGTAAGGAGCAGTTATGATTAACTGTAAAAGTGCATAAATACAGCCTCTAGTTTTGACCGCAAAGCATGCACTTATTTACATACAAAATATGCGTTCGTCTTCATCAAGGCAACATCATTGAGGCGTATCCAATTCGCATAAAGCATCATGCGCGATCGATAATGCGTAATAATTATCGACCTGACTTGAATATTTATGTCTATCATTTTCAAGAAGAAATTTAATAGCTTGGGTGAAAGCTTTCGCGGCGCTTTATTTAAATTTTGATTTAGAGATGGATCGAACTTTCTACTTTTGAAAAATTCGTACGCGACGAAGAAAGTTTGATTCTCAATTAAAACTGAATCGTCCTGATGAATTATGGAAGGAACGAGACCTAAATACCCCTTTTTTGCTCGTTGCAAAAGGAAGTAAGAATGTGGTTGGAGTAAAAAATACTTGGTCAATGTAATGCATTTTTTGATGTATATAGAACATCCGTTCAATATGTTTTGTAAATTGGCGAATGGATATGGGCAAAGGAAGGAATTGAGAGTGTGTATACCTTAAGTAGTCAAGCACATTGTAATTTAAAAAGAATCACAGCTTGTAAACACAGTTCTGCAAGAGCATCACCGATTCGTCATTTAACGTAGTGGCGCTTGTCCAATCTAATTGATTGAAATTTAGGCCCTGGGTTGTTTCCAATCATTATCTCTCCAAAATTGATGATTCTTAACATATTGCTTTATTGCATCGTCTCAAGAGATGTTTCTAACAACTACACACCCGTGTAACCGCAGCATGTACCGACGCCTTTTCTGCTAGCACCGAAACGTGTGCATCAATTGCGCTAAGCTCTTTCGGCCGTCTAGGCTTAGGTTTAGCCATCACAGTTTCGTTATAATTTCTGTAAGAGAACAATTCACCCGCCTGGCAATTTCTGCTTGGTTGTGGTCTTCCTCAGGAAAAGCAGTAACCCTATTTCTGTTTGTTGACAATATGAATCACAACTTATAGTACCAACACTATAGTCGCTTCTACACTGTAATCTCTTCTGTTGGGAAAATAAAATAAACTTTGTTGTAATTTATAAATAAGCTACTCGATCTCGGGAATTGAAAACAACTACAAAGATTGCTATTCTGCCGGAGAAAGGTCTGGAGAAAACACTTTTGGTAGTTGATGGTCACACGTCGCATTATAATATCGAAGTATTGCATATCTCAGGGAATAGTAATAATATTTAGATCGAGGTCCATTTAAATCGCTGAAGTCTCGGTTTAATAAAGCCTATAAATAATAAACCTTTTTATAAAGCCACATCCAAGCGGGAAAATAACTGCTTTTCGGTGCATCCTCAGCCAAAGCATAGACGAAAGCAACAACCGGAATCTTCCCTTACAATCCTGAACCCATACCGAAGTATGCCTGCATAATCTCTAATCTTGCTGTTTCTGCTTCTACCACCACAATAAACCGACCACCAGCTTCCCATGACAGAGCGTCTAATGCTCAGTCCTACCGCAATTGAACTCTTGGCTGGTCCAGTGGAGCTTAATCAATTTCCATCTGCTGGGAAGATTCTTGAAATTATTTCACTTCCACCCACCATTCTTGTGGGATTAAAGAAACGAGGTAGAAGCATTGCAAACATTCTAACTTCTCCCCGAAAATACGGAGAAGGCTAGATCACTCAAACAAAAATAAGATACAAAGTTTAAATTCGCCACTAAATCTGTCACGAAGTCTCTGAAGAGATCCACAAAACAAAAAAGTCCTGCATAAACGAAACAGAGGAAGAGGAAGAAGATTCGTGGGTAGAAGCAACAGTGATGACGAAGGTTCTGATGAGTTTAATGAAAACGAATGTGTAGCATACCTTGAGGACCATACTACAAGATATCGGGGTGATTGGATTCAGTTCGTCAGCTGGGAAGAACGTATGAAATATTGAGAAAATTCAGTATCGCGCCGTTATAAAGTTCCTTATAAAGCAAGGAAAATCTGCTTAACCATACTAGAAGAGGTGTTATCCGTTTACAGGGACTCTTGCTCGGGAAAAACTGTGGTCTACAAGTGACATAGTCTCTTTAAGCAAGGCAAGAAATCACTTGAAGACGACCCACAACCGCTCCAGAACTTATTCAAAAAGTTGAACAAATAGTAATAGATTTTCGGATAAAATAGAAACAACTCGCAGAAATGATGATGGTGAGTATCCAATACAAACATTTTAAAAAATTTTCACGATTATCTTGGCATGACTGAGGTCAGTCCACGATGGGTGCTGAGAATGCTCGCACCGCCGCAAAAATAACAGCGCAAAATGTTCCCATGCATCTTTGGACCTCTGTATGTTATATCGAATCAAATTGTTACTGAGGATGGGCGATGGTTCTTTGTGACTTCTTTGTGAGAAGGAATACTGCTACTCCCGTCTACAAACATCAAGCTGCGGTGGTTGTCCTGCATAAGATGGGTTTGAAAATAATCCAGCAAAATAAAAGCTATTTGGGGAGGAATTTACGAGCGACGAAGAAGTAAACGACGCAGTTTGAGCGTATTTTTCAGATAAAGACAAAACAGTTTTCTTATAAAGACATACACAAACTAGTTGAAAGGTATATTAGGGTTGAATATGAGTATATTGAAAGAAAAAATTATTCGTATTTTTATTTTCTCTCCTTTTCCCCCATTCCATGAATTTAAAAACGCTCCCTCGTATATGACAAAATCCGCTGACACAAAATTAAAGGAAATTGTTGTCATCAATTATCGATGATGTTAGATTAATTTGAACGTTAATATGAAACGCAATGGTCATGCATAATTCAAAACCGTAATACACCAGTTTCTATTAATTCCTGTAGTGGTTTTTGTGTCGTAATGGCGCGCGATTACCTCGCTTCGCTTCCGATTACTTTCGAGCGCGTATGAAATATGTACCCGAAGTAAGTTACCATAATATTGTTTTAATTTGATTTATGTGACAGGCATGCATCCTTTATTCATCAATTACGAAGGCACGTACGATGAGTACGATTATAGAAATACTGTTAATGCAACTCGTTCATCATCGTCTGAAACGCAATCTCGGGGAACTTCAAGTCGCATAGTATCCGTATGAAGCGAACTGCAGCCAAGTTCAATAAACATACATTAATTACTTTTGCAGTTAGCAGGTAATGCCAAGTTATGTATAGCTGTAAAAACAATTAATGACCGACTGTCGTTTTAAATTAAAAAGATGATTTGTTATATTCATGAGTGCATTTTAGCCGTGTATGTGAGTACGAAATAAGAGCATGCATTTCTGTTCCGCGCTGAAACTAACAATAAATGGACTCTCCAGCAAGCTTAATTAACTTATAGCCATAGGCATTTGAGGGCCGAATGAAGTACCATCACGATCAAATGGAAATAAATGTATTATTTTAGCTACGTAAATTGTAGTACGGTACAATTACAATCGGACGGCGCTTACGTAAAAGCCAAAATAATACAATATTACAAAAGCCTCGTTAATACGAAATAGCTTACTAGTTATAATTCTGTTGGACGCACCTTCAGGATTGGTATTTTTTAAATTCAACGTTGACTAAAATGTTAACCAAGAACTTGAGTTATAAAGAAAAGAATTAAAAGAAAATCTGTTGAGGCTTGATAACAATTATTTTCATACATTCAACACGGTTAGCACATTCTGAATTTGTTTCAGACGCTGTATGCGTCGTAAACAACTATGACGAATTATAAAGATTCATGATTTCCATTGCATGTACACTGCCGTTCAGAAAAGTTCGGTCGGTTAGTAAAAAACATGAAAAGGTTACAGAAACAAACGAAACCAAAAACAAAATGCAATTTTATTGTATGTACAGGTAAAAAAGACAAAAATAAATAAATAAAAAGTTATTCTGGCCTAATATAACATAATATTTTTTTTTCATCGAAAAAAACTCCTTTGCTGTTAATCACCGCTCGAACTATTCCAGGTATTCTTTCGATAAGTTTTGTTAAAACGGATAGTGGAATATTAATCCATTCATGTTGCAGAATATTCCGTAAATGTTCTTGTGAAGTTGGGCATATTTTTCGGATCCTCCTGTCCAGTTCATCCCACAACAACTCTGTAGGGTTCAAATCTGGGCTTTGTGGGGGCCATGTCATTACTTTCAGGATGTGCTGTTCTTGTTGCTCCTTTAGGTAGTTCTTACACACTAACGCAGTGTGTTTTGGGTCGTTGTCATGCATGAATGTAATGTTACGGCCTATTATATGCAAGCCTGATGGCACTGCATGATTCTGGGGTATTGCAAAATAATTTTCCTTCCTCATTACACCCTGCACTCTGCATAAATCTCCCGTCTCAGCAAAGGAGATACATCCCCACACTAACACAGAACTACGTCCTTGCTTCACTGTTGGCACAAAACAGTCCGGGATCACTTTTCGGTTTTAGATCTTCGGACATAAACTTGTCGATTTTGCCCAAAAACCTTAAACTTTGACTCGTCACTCCACAGCACGTGTTTCCAATCATCTAGCGACCAATCCAGATGAAAACGGGCCCACTGTAGCCGTTTTGCTCTGTTGCCCCGACGTAATAAGGGTTTTCGAATGGCAATGCGTCCATGAAGGTCCGCTTGTTGAAGTTGACGTTTTACCGTACTCGCCGAAACTTTTTCTTCACGACCGCGATTGACTTCGGCTGCTATTTGTCGTGCTGTTACTTTTTCTATTGCGTTTGCTTAATAATACAATTCTCAAATCTTCAGCTTTTCCTAGATGCTCCGTGACGAACACGATTTTCTATAGTTCCAGTTATCCGATATCGCTTTATGGTGTCATTTACTGTTGAACTTCTCATATTTACTTTTTCAGCAATTTGTCGCCCCGAATATCCTTCTTCAAACAGCGTAATAATGCGTGAACGTTTTTCTACACTGGTAGGCTTGCCACTTGCCATTTTTAAGCAAATTTTCTTAAAACTTTCGCGCAAAATGACAGATGCACAACGACACACGTTTAACAGTAAAATGAAGCAAATTTATATCTTTACGCCTGTGGTAAATAAACAAGAGTGATACTGCGGTATATTTCCTAAATGTATTGTTCGTTAATAATCCCCACACGACCCGTTTTAAAAGATCGGGACTTCCGAGAAATTCTTGGAATGATAATAAAAGGGACTTTATTGTGGTTGTCGCAATATTTCTACTTTACATAATAATTTATGGCTTTAATCCCTTAGAAAAGAGTGCAGGCTTAATATTTTTCTAATTTTATGTATTAATAATTGTATACAGTGTGATATAATAGATTTTTATTGTATAACCGAACTTCACTGAACGGCGGTGTACGTCAGTTTTGTACAGTTATGCCCTTGTAGTCATGTCAAACAGTTTTATCGGATTCCCAGTTAGAAAGACTTCGAGTTTTTGAGACGCCTCAAAGAAAAAGATGGCTACTTATAAACATTTTCGTTGGATAATATTGAATGTTTACAATTAATTTTTAAGCAGCTAAAATAAATTAAAATGAACATTAATCTTGTAAATGTCGTTTAACTTCAATTGCTCACCATCGTACATACGAGGTTCACAATCCCTAATGTCCCCAACGTATAGCTCAACTCCAATTAAGCTAGAGACCAATACATAAAAACGCTTGCCACACTATCGGTGGCAGTTATCCTTCAGAACATATTTATTTTCATATATTTGAGTTACTGATTTCGCAAGCACGAATCAAGCAAATCTCGATCCATTTCTATATATAATATGCGGCGAGCGGCCGGATGGGGTGTTATAAATTGTTGAACTTTGTCATAATCACAACAGCCTTCAGCGCATAAACTGTGTATGTAAATCGTTCTAAGACTGTTATTATCACACTCCGCGCTATAAAGTGTGAATAGCAGTTAACTATTACCGAATAGACGAACGGTAATTGTAAGATTACAGCAGAAAAACTGTCACCAGTTCCAGTAGAATTTGAACCTGCCACTATAAGGCGCAAGTGTTTCGGGATAGGCCCTATTACATTGAACCGTCAAGACGTTTCACGGTAATACAAGCTGTGTTTGAAAGCTCATAAAGGAAGGGGGACTTCCTGCGGATTGTTTCCTTAAAATGCTTAGCCGAATTTGGTGCTTGCGAATACGTAATAAAAAGACTAAATTGATTTATATCAGTTACGTCGCTGTGATTAGAAATAAGAGCTTCGTGAATGGAAAAAAATTGAGTTACGTACACCAAATCTACTGATGCAAAAACAAATTTTCGATGTTATTAAATGAAAAACTCCTTTGTATCAGCTTACCACCTAGGTTTTTTATTCTGCAACTGGTTGTGAACCAAAGTTTCCTATAAGAAATAAAGGAAGTCGAAATAATCTGTTCCCATAACCAAAGAATAATTTTAACTATGAATTCCACGCACAGACAGCTGCGAAGCGATGGAAAAGTAAGACACTATCCACATTCCGTTGTATATAACTGTCTCCTCCTAGCGTGTACACGACTCGCACGAAAATTTTGCCGAATCAGTAAAAGTTCTAACCCAAATTGTGTTCGGTTTTGAAAACAAAAATCCATCAATTTTCTTTCGTAACCCGAAAATTCTGTAACAAGATTCGTTCGTAAACCGAGGCACCGCTGTACTTATTATTTGTGGTAATTACAATGCGAAATTCGGTACGGTGACACTGATCTGCGTTATTCTTCTACCAAAACCTTACTTCAAATAAACATTAGTTATATAATTAGTGTTCAATAAATATAATTGCTACAATGCATTAGATATTTATAAACATCAATTCAAATCATGGAAGTTAAAAGGAACATAAAATAAAAAAGGCGATGAAATGAAAAGTAGAATCTAACATTATATGTTGCTACAGATACGCGCAACAATAGAACGAAGGAAAATTGCAACGTAAGTGTGACCAAGCAATAATCTGCCATACCATCAAAGTAGTATAAAAATAAGGTACTAGAATAGTGTACCAAGCTACCACAAATTTATCGCTTAGTTTGTGCACTTACTAAATGAACTATTCATATAAGTAAACAATCCATACAAACAGCAAAAGCCTTAATGGCAGTTGCAGTAGGTTTGAGTTTATTCTTCGATAATTTATCAAATAGAACATGTTCTGGAAATAGTACAAGAAAGTAATAATTTCTTAATTTATTGTATTATAACAAAATACCTTTCCTCCAAGCGACTGGTTAAAAAAACGGAAACACTACTATACCTTACCTTGAACTATTGTGTATGCCTCATTCGACCGTTAAGGAAAGGAAGAACACAGAAAATTACAGTTCAAAGATCGCTTCCTTACTAAACACATCAGAATGCAACGCACATACAACGTTAATAAACTGCATCGCTTTCCATATAAAACGCATGCCAGAGAACACGCGCAGTTCTTTTGCGACATGTAGATAAACAATGCACGCAGACAAAAATAAAGTTCCTTCAACACGTCCGCGGCTACTCAAGTTCAAGTTTCCGGTATTATGAATGGTCGGTGAGTCATCTGCGCTGAGAAATACCGAAGAAAACTTCTGCGGTTGAACATCTAGGACGTAATTATCGTCTGACTGTAGAAAAACAAGCCAGACGACAGTTCGTTCTTTTATGCGTTCGGTGCACTAAAAATATCTTGGATTCGCTTCTATGATCGCTCAGGTCGAAATGCCCTGAATGATCTCGGCGGACAAGTTACAAAATTATTCTATTGTGTTCAGTTAAGGAATTCCTGAAAGAATAACTCAAAAGCACATTATATGCAGCAAAAATTTACTGCAATAATATACTGAAACGCAATAGTTTCTGTCTTTGGGAGGTAAATACGTTTAGACTTACACTAATCTTTTACAACTCGATGTCCTATTATTGTCTTTATGCATTCCTCACTTATTGATAAATTTTATATATTAAAGCTACCACTAAAGGTTGTAGCGTATATGTCTGTAAATGCAACGAAATGTTTAAAGTAGTGCCGCAGCAAGCTTCGACATTTGACACTCCTTGTCATCTTTTCTTCCGCAAAGTTACAGCAACACGAAATGCGTTGTAAGCGCCTCCAGTAAAAATTTTTTTCAAAGTTATGGAAATTCAGCCACAATTTTTTTATTTTGTCAATTTTCATCAATATTACAATGTAGATTTTTTACATACTCTTCATTTAACTGCCTACAATTATCCCAATGGTGAACTGGTAACCTCAAAGAATTTTTTCGGTATCTCCGCAGCTCACTTATTTATGGCACGTTTTACGTCAGTTAAACACCCAAATCGAACACGCCGTAAAGGTTTTTTCAAAACTGCGAACAAATGAAAATCACTGGGTGCGAGATATGGTGAGTAAAGTGGATAAGAAAGCAATTCCCATCGTAAATCGTTCACAACATCCCTTGTCTTTCTTGCGGTATGGGATCTTGCATTGTTCTGTTGTAATAATGGACGCTTATGCAACTTTCCAGGCGGTTTTCTGACTAGTGACTGCCGCAGTGGTCCGGATAATAAATTCGAATAATATTCTGCGTTAATTTCGGTGCCTTTCGGCAGATAATACATAAAAATAATCCCTTCGCAATCCCAGAACACAGTAAGCATCCCTCATTCTTCCGGTTTACATCATTCTTTGGATTGTTTTTTGGTCTCAGGATTGAAATAAGGAATCCATGTTTCGTCAGTGATTATTATCCGTTGCTCAAATTCACCACCGTAACGGGCTAAAAGCTCTTGAATTTGACGACAAGTATCAGACCTATTGATTTTCTGTTCCGGTCCCAAAAGTTTTGTGACCCAGCGCCCAAACAATCATGTCATGAACTTGTCGTATAACTATTTGTAGGCGTACACTAATTTCACGAATAGTCATTCGCCTGTCCTCTTTCAGTAGGCAGTAATGTTCCGTTTACCGACGTACTCGGGCGACCACTGCGTGGATCGCTTTCTAATAATGTTCTACCTGCTTTGAAACGATCGATCCCACGATATACACTACTTTTAGATTCTGCATTCTCACCAAACACTCCTTGCAGACCTTGAATTGTTTCTGAAGTTTTCACAGGCTCCTTTTACAAAAAGAAAGTAATTGCTCTTTGAGTCTTCCATGGTTACAAAAACAGGGCTACGAAAACGCGTCTATATCATTCGAACACCTGACTTAGACTGAACTATATTGCACCGAATAGCTGCATCAACATGTCAAAACTTGTCTATCACCAGTAGCATTGCCTATAAGTTCTGCGCAATTTAATTAGAGCATAATCTCCAGAACTTTGGAAACATCCCTCGACTTAGAAAATAACTGGCGGTGTATGACATCAATGTACTTAACAACCAGTTGAACCTACCCCAGAGTTCAGATCCGAGCAATTTTTTTTTTACCTTTTATTAATGACCTTCCTTTCTTTGTTAATAAAAAATAGACAATTTTCTGTCCTTATACTTACGTGATACTATTTTATTATCAATAAGTATTTACTATATAAATATAGCAGTTACAGCAAACTAAATATCTTCTTACATATCCAGAAGAGCAGCCAAACCCAACGTGAAATGTTAAAATCAAATTATTTTACGGAGCACTTAGTAAAATAATGCTTTACATGGAATGTCTTGAGTGAAAGTGACTTAGTAGGAGTATAGATAGTGCAATTATATAGTTAGTAACATCAAATGTTTGTTGAACAGTGAACTCTCTCATCTTAACTCTTCATGTCGTTGCCGCTGTATTGTATAGTATAGATTCATATCATTAAATAAATAAAATTCTGCTTGTCAGGCACATTCATCCTAAGGTCTTAGACTATTAGAAATGGTATCTTACACATTCGCTGTTTGTCGGGGCGAAGCGAACATAAAGTTGGTCTACCCATCACCATTCAATGGCGTATCATTTTAACGGATATTTCATGAGCGCCGTCGCACCCAAATTCCGGTTAAAAAAACCCGCAAGACAATAATTTCATAAAAGTAATTATATGGGAATATGTTAAAATGCACAGCATGAAATATTGTGGTGATAAAACTAAAGGCAGGCGGCCGGTAATCGCCACACAAAGAAATCCTTCTATCTATGACTGCAAGTTCTTCGGCTACATCGCACTACTCGATGTTTTCTTTGTGGAACAATGCAGGAGCGGTAATGAGGATGAATGTTACCAATACAAAAAGTGTTAAATAAAAGATAGCTCATAGCATAGGAATGGTGATGGTGATGTAAGATATACATTGCGGATCAAGATTGAATTCAAAGAAAGCATTTCTTAATAATGCAGTATAAATGAAGAGTACTCACTACTCACTCATTGTATGTAATACCTTTTCGTGAACAACATGAAAACTCCCGTTACATAAATTATTCCCTCGTGGCTGCTTCTTAAATGAACAGCCAATGCTTGTCTTCAATTTTTCTTATCTTCTTTCACGACGTTTTCATACATACGAATTTTTGCATATCCATACATCTTTACTTCTGACTGATGATTCAGTTTTTAAAACATGACGTAATTGATTGCCAATTTTAATGAGTTCGAAAGTTAGTACAGAGCAACATTCGATACTCCATTTTTTTGCGGACGTAAAAGTAGAGACACCAATGTTCGATTAGTTCTAGGTGTTGGCTTAAATTAATCATATCACCTTTTTCTGCGATCAGAAGATATAGCATTGGGTTACCACGCGGTATTTTTTGTGGTAGAAAAGGTGTGTTACTTACACTTAGCATTCTACATAACGTTTGGTAATTTTCACTTGTTTGATTTATGATTTCAGCGTTAATTATAGGACTTTCATTTTTTTATTTTTACAAAATGGTAATTGGTTAATTCCTGAATTTGTAAAATTGGTTTTTTATCGTACCCGTTGATTTTGAGACCTTGATGATTCTGGCCACAACATATTAATACTACATTCCAGATAACAAATGCTGTACAAAAAACTTCACAATGATTGCGATCCCACAAAATATAAACATAGATATAGATCATAATGTCAAAAAATATTTCTACATTCCGTATAAATATACAATGCAACTTTTAGAAACTGACAAGATGGTTGTGCATTAAAATAGTGTCATTATAGCGGTCAAAGTATTCGGATACTTACACCCTGGACGTTTACTAGTTGTCTGCACTTAGCAATCGAAATTTATTTTCAGTCGGACTAAGGCACAGTGGTTCCAACAGAGCCACTGAGTGGACATTCTTATCAAAATCAAAATTTCGGTACAAAACATCGAGTTTCGTGTCCTCATTAATTTTTCCTATCAGAGATTTTCTGGAAAATTTCGTTTTCCTATTGTAAAGAAACGCTGCCTTATATTTAAAGGTGCAGTGAAACCTATTAAAGTTTAGAAGCGATTAGCTTCAATCTTGTGACCTACACATGTGACATCTGAAAATCCGTAGACGTACGCCTTCAGACTTGGCAAGCTTCATCTTATGTTCAAACAAGTTTTTTTCATTGGAAGGGAATCCTCTCGACAAATTTCTATAACATTTCCTCTTCTTTTTCCAGGAAGTTAGCGCTATCTCGTATGTATACTAGCGTACTTTATTTCGAACTTTACAAGTAAGTATATTTCAACTGTAATAACAGTAGTAATGCAATTTCTCTGTCGAACAATAACTAAAGGATCATTTGTTTCTGAAAATAAAAATTTCAAATGGAATGGGTAACATTCTCACCATTAATACTCCTATCAGGCAAAATACATTTATTTTCCTTAAAGTAATACTATATTGCCTAGTGTTACTTCGATTTTGGTGTAACCCTTTACTCTTTCTTGTAAATCTAGGTAATATGGAGCTTTTAATTGTGATGTTTTTATTGACTTGAAAAGTACTGGCGATTTAAAAAATTGTAATCATTTGTATAGCGGTATTGTCAAGGAATTAACTCCTGATATTACTTTTGACTATGCTATTGTGGTGAAAGAATTTGTGCGTAAGTGTTTGGTCAATTTCTGTAGAAGATGGAGCAAAGTGGCTGGCAGTTGACTTCTAAACGCAGAAATTGATTGGGGTTTCCGATTAAGTAGCTGAAATTTAAATATACAGGTTTAAATTTTGCGATTGGAGGCGTTTTAGTGGTTATTGTTAAGAACATAGTGGATCGATGTTGAGAAGGTTGCTATTAGAGTCGATATCGCCGATGTTTCTGTTAATGGAGAGAGATATCGCTCATGTTTCAGTTACCGTGTCCACTAGTGGTTTTACGTTAAACTGCACCTAGATCCGTAAGGAAGCCTTTTCAAAACTTGGGCAATGAAGAGACGAAAAGCTGCTAACACATTTAAACCTGTTAAAAAAGAAAACAGATCTGTTTTTTTTTCTTAATAACAACGACCGAGAAAGGTAGGTAAGTGCAACAAAATAATACGTTAACGTAACAATTCTATTATCAAAATTGGTCCAACGAACGAGTTTACCATTTTAATAATTGCTGCTTATTATATCAATGTACCACATGTTTTGGTATATACATTTTATACAATAAACGGATTTATTGATATAAAGAATACTTTTAATGAAAAATTCTTAAAGTTCATTTCACTTCGCACAAAGTAAGCGGGTACTTCTTGTATTGCTAAACGGGTTTCAATTTGGTTGTGGTAAACGTAGTTCACCACAATAATGTTCTTTGCCGCACAAAGCGAAGTCAACGAACACTATTGAATTTATTTTTCAGTAAAGAAACGGCTTTTTTTTTTTAATAGGAAAATAAAATTTCCCAAAGAAAAAGTTATACTACGAAACATTAATGATTAATTATAATTAATATGCCGCACCACGAATTTCCACTCAGTTGCTCCTTTGAAGCACGTGTGACGCAATCTCCGGGGTTCTACAGATTCAGATAGGGTGGTGGCCAATCTAGAAATTGAATCCCAGTCCTCGAAACCACGTTTTAACTTGACGACCTCTACGTAAGATATGGTGCCCAATACGTGGGCGTAACGCATTTGTCAAAATGAAGATTGATGCTTTCTGGTGAAATTTAATATGCATTTATAGAGGTATCAGTTGGCTTTGAAAATGGACACTTGCCCACAGCATTAGATTCTAAATAACATTTACTAACAACTGTAACCAATATTTCTACAATTCCAGAAGTATAATTTTACATATGACATGCTTCGAAGCATGCAGAAACATATATCGTACTGTTAGTAAGGAGCACCAATGTTTAAATAAAAGATATTAATTGTATATTGCAGATTGACACCTCCTTCCCATGCTAAATTAATTAATGTAGTGCCACAATTGATTTGAAGATGAACCTAATGACAGCTAGAGAATCAAACAGCGTTACCTCAACCAGGAAGCACCTCCTCAAGACTATAGACGATTCCCACATACATTTTTATCCAACGTAACTGAGCAGCTTCATCTTTAAAGTTCTTTTACCTTTGCACGAACTGAAGTGCCTACATTATACATGCAAACTTATAGTTGGTATACGGGATGTCTTCTGAACATGAACCTGTTCTGAACCGATTAATAAATTTGCTTATCTAATTAGCGATAACTGTTCTTACATCATTTCGGACCGGTTTCTTGTTTTGGAAATCACATGCATGGGTGTATACGAACTGCTACTACTATATAAATTAACTATTGAACGATTGTGATTAACCTAAATTCTTTCCTTTAAATGGTTCTAAATGATCCGAAATAAATCACAACGCGTTCCATATTCAAATCAATATCCGTCAATATAATTCGTATATAAGCTTCGTAATTGATTACATCGGATAGATCAACGTCTTCGAGGCGCGAGTAGCTATTATTAGGAGCGCATTGTTAGTGTTTTAATTAAGCATTTCCTTACATATTTCTCGTTAGCGAATAGCTAAAGGTCAAAACGTTGGATCGTAAATAAGCAGGCGCGTCAACTAATCATAAGCTTTTGAACTTGTGAGCCTTAATTGCAAACCGTTATAAAGTTTTGAAAAAAAAAGGACACAAAAGTTAACAACAAGAGCAGTTCATCTTCAAAATATTATTTATGTACGAAAGAATGTCACTATCTGGTTTACTAATATGCGTTTATTTAATGTTTTCCTCTAGATATTGCCGGGACCTTCTTAAGCAGTGTTCAGGTTATATCTGTGGATTAGAACAAGGGAATTGCTAGTGGCAACAGTTCTTTTTTCGTTTTTGCCAAATTCTAAATCTTAGTGCTTTCATTCAGTCACTACATTAAACTGCGAAAGGTCCACACAAATACTTCTACAGCTTTATACATGTTTCTACTAAGGTTTCATGCTCAATACTAATTGATTAAATGACGTGTTACCTTTGAAAGAACATTTATTCCCTTTTATAATTAATACCAGAGTTTCTTTTCTTATGCACAAGTGCATTTCCCATCCTTTGGAATCAGAAATCCAAATGCCCCATCGCTTGTACTGAGTCAGGCCTAAGCATCCACATCATCTATTATTAATTACGTAGATACAAAGATGTTTCTGAAAATATTATAGCAAATTCTTCATGTTTTCTTTCGTTAAGAGTGGAGAATAGGTTTCAGATAAGATACGAAGACGTACCTGAAAGTAACAGGAATCACCTTAGGGTGGGCAGAGCATTCGTACTGCGCGGTTCTCTGACTAGAGAAGCATAAAGCCATGCCCCCTGAGCCAGTGCGCCAGGTGGTCTTGCTTAGAATGTTTGAGTTTGGCATCTGTGAATTTCTTCCTGAAAATTATTTCGCGCACGTACCTCGTTTTCAATAATGATAGGCTTGAGGAATACGTTCCTTAAAGTCAGGCTTATTACTTGGAGGTGCTGAGAAGATTGCGTAATAGTGTGCGGTAGAAATGGCTATACTCATGGGTGACGGCTGATTGGTTTTTCCATCACAACAATGCTCCGTCACTTATAGCCATCACACTGCGACAATCTTTTACCTGATTCAGCCCAGTGTGACTATTTTTCATTTATACGAATGAAGAGGGACCTCAAAGAAAGGCCAACGTAGATCGGGTGAAGCCAAAAACGCAGAAGGCACTGTCCGTTATAACGGTCAAATTCAAGAAAAGTGTTGAACAATGGAAGAAAATGCTGGACAAATGTATTTTCCACAATGAGGAGTACTTTTAAGGAAAGGTTCTTACAAAAAAAAATTAAACAAACATATTGTAAAAGACATGCTACTTTGTTATTATAAAAAAATAGCTGGACTAGTTTAGTTGGAGTTCAATAAGGAGATAACGTGGTATACTATTTTAATATTATTTCCATCTTTGATATTCGCGACACAAACAGAAAGAAATGTAAAGATTTTACTCCCTCTCCACGAAAGGGTACCAAAAAGTAGAAGATGGGCATTCAAATCAATAAATGATGCAAATAATATATTTGGCACAAAATCAGCAAATTACAAAAATCAAATGAAGGTCGAACAAGCTAATTGCTGTATGGGGACGCATTGCTTTTAAAATAAAACCTCTTTTTTGGAAGTTCCTTAAAGCACCCTAGTAATAGGTTTCACGTGGTAGTAGTAGGCATTTATTTACGTGCTATTAAGACGTTTATTTTAAACGTCTAGCAATGGTTGTCAGTTATAGATTAAACAAAAGCTTTTATGAAGAATTGTTTCTTTTGACGGATTTGTTAGTCTATACGTTACGTCATTCAAGATTGCAGCGTCTGAAACCATTTAAGAGGAAAAAACAAAGATCATGCGACAAGTACATATGCGCTGACAACATTTGGCCTGAGGATTATTTATCGCATTAATAAACCCGCTGATATGCAAATAAACCGAAAGTTGTTCAGCGAGCGTTTAGGAAAACAAGCGCGACAAAAAAGAAAAAAAAGCGTCGCATAATAAAACAATTTTCGCGACGCAAACGCTAGTAATACCAAATTATAGATCTCTTTATAGCGACTGCCTTGTTTATGTGCGCTATTTCCTTCTTTTTTTCTATGTAATTAAGGTGTTAACAGTATTTGCAAAGGCTATTAAAGAGGAAGGAAAAATTCTATAATGTAACTGTGAAAGCGGTCGAAGTGTACAGGTACAACATATGTACATACATACGCGTGAGAGTATCTTTACGAAGTAACCGAGTCGGATCGAAGCCGATTTAAATGAAAAAATTATCTCGAGGAAGAGGTTCATCGACTAGCCACATGAAATTTGAATGGGGAATGTGGCCAGACTGGTCTCGTTCCATCATTCGAGCCCCGAAGGAGAATCACGAACAGATGATTGTAAATGTACAAGCTCAGGATGGTTCTCGCAAATGTAAAGCGATCTTAATGGTGCAAGGCCTTACTATAACGTGACTACAAAGATGTATTGCAATTGTGTACGAGGAAGCGGTTTGTTGTTGAGATATTTCAACATCTTTACGGATATGCAGAGTACATTAAAATATATCATACCATTGATGCTCCTTGATTGGAATATCATGATTTTTTTCATAAATAAAGCTGCTATTCGTTATTTGGTTTAATATTTGTTTATGGAAAGGGCAAATGCAATTGAGATTGAGAGACAAGATCTAGATTTGGTAGTATGCTGAGAGATCAGGGCATTCGATAATTTTAATTAAACAGCCTCGCCAAAGGTAGCAAATAGAGTACAGCAGAAGGGATCCTAGACTACCGATAGGCTTACATAAGCTAGGAAAAACTGAAGATCAATTCCGTCGCCTATATTAAGGTTTGGAGACGACAAATACATTCTGTACACCTCCTCAACATTGTACGATGACATATGTTTGATAAATTAGTTAGTCTCTTGTTTCTCTTTTTCTTTATAATGTAAGGAAGAATGTCCTAGGTTAATACTAAGGTATACCGAAAGCTTCCAACCATCATACCACTCAGAAGGACATCGTTACAACAGATCTATTTAAGTTACAATGAATAGGAACCATTCCAATGATGTAATCTTTGAAGTGCAAGGACGAGTTTCTTTTCCACTCAAACCTGCTGTTCGTTACATAGTTCAACATTTGCTTGTGATAAGGGTAGATGTAATTCAAATTTTGTTTGTACCTACCGGATTTTGTCCTATACCTGGATCGCAAGATGTAAATACGATAAGATGAATATATCTAATGTTGTTATGAAGGCTAAAGGCTGAATTTTGGTAAGATAATAAAAATAACAACAATCTGCATCCTTTTAGTAAGTACTTAAGTATTTCCTACGTCAGTTTTGTATCGTACAAAACTACTGCAAAAGTTTTCGAAAAGGCCAGATCATTTTGAGCAGATAGGAAATTGGATTCGAACACAGTACTTTTCAAACACGAGAATTCTTCTAATCCCCCAACCACCAGGTTAACTATACTTTCTTTCACTTGACATTCACTTAATTACCAAAGTTCTTCATTGTTTAAAACAAATTTAAACTAGGTAACGGTATAATCACTATAGCGGGTGGAACGGAAGTTTTGGGGCTTCCTCAGAAATCGAACTTTAAATTAATTTTTTTTCTTACATATTAATTAGTAAGGCTGAAACTTTCTGAACGTAACCAAAATAATACTCAATAGTCAATTGTTTAACGTGACGCTGAGGCGCCTCAAAAAGGGCGTTGCAAGATTCAGTGACGATTTCTCTGAGTTTAGTTCGGGTTTCGTTCCCTGAGTGATCTCCAGTTTATGCCTCCCAACTATTCTTGTAAACTCTCTTACTTCATAAGGCCGACAATGTTTTAACAGGTCTACCTTGGGTAACATTTGACGAGTTATGCCAAGGATATCCGCTTAGGAAAGCGAAACATTTTTTCATTATCAGACTTGACCAAATGTGTTGTGCTAAATGAAGAAAAATTGCTAACTCGTACTTTTCGTTTTGCGTTTTCATCGAGATATCATGGCGTAATGTGTTGAATATCTTTCTTCTAGAAAGAAATTTTGGTATATTTTGAAGATCGAATACATCTATCGAATTTTCAAATTGCATTTTTCATAATTAACATCAGTATGCAGGAACTAGAAGTGAAGCAAAACTGTTTTCTTTTCTTACTTAATTTCCACATATTTAGATTTTCAGATACGTCTCCGTGGTTATCTCAACTCAAAGGAAAAGTACCATTGGCTTAATACGGTATTGTTTAACTGGAACATCTCAAAAAGTTATATCAACACTTTTTTGTTCTATATGTCATCATTAACACACGCCGATATACGCCTATTAATTCCAAGCAAATATACGGGCCTTTTCTATCATTTCTTGTTCTGGAAATAGGTTACGAGTGTTTCTCAACAAATAAAAATGAAATCGTTCGAACTATGTCAGTAGACAACGACCTAGGAAAGTATTTCCATTGTGTTACTTGTACATTAAAGACTTTTATTATTATGATACCATTCATAGGTGTTTTATTATCTTTTGGAATAATAGCTTAATATAACAAAACATTTCTATACTAATTTCGGCACAACATCTAATAAAGAACAATACGCAATAAAATATATTTGTTGTCATAATTACTATAATCTTCTCTTTTACTGTCAGCTTTTCAGACAACCGTACGCCTTAGTTTCTAATACATCTTCATATGAGGACGCGACTATTACGCAATAAACGCTACAAATCAAACTAACTGTTCCATTGTTAGGATACATTTAATTATAACCGACGTGTACATGTGTACAGCTTTAAAAGCGCTCATGCCGCCATAGAAGAAGCCGAATTGCTCAATTCTATCCGATTCCATACACGTCGATGGTCCTTACGAAAGAAATATATATAATTATAGATTCCTGGCAAGTATAGTTTAAGTATAATAAAAAAGAAATATTATTTATTCCTACAACAGTTGCAATTCGGTTAGTGATCGCGCTACCCAGATGTTTTAATTCTTAAATTTCGAATGCTACATTTTATGTTGTTACAGAGTTTAATAATTTCCTAAATTGATGATTTAAGAGGAAGTATTTAAATTGTACAAAAGCAGGAACGGATCACTCGTTTATTTCGCTTTTTTATTTAATGATGCATCTGGATCATAACATAAGTTAATGTAAACTGCCTGCAATTGTAATTAAAAGTCTCGATACGATGTGCACGTTGGAAGCACTGACGACCGAAGTTTTGGGCAATAAAACGAATTAGAGAAAGAGTTACCCTATCTGGTATCTGTGATCATCAGACCTGTTAGTGTTCACAAATGCACCTTATGATTTCTTTAGTAAAAATTCGATTTTTTTTCCGGAAAAGATTTTTCTACCATTGTATAAGTTTCTGACTACGAGCAAGCATTAGTTTGTTGCTTATTGCTTTAGCAAATAAAGAAGAAAAAAACAAGAAAGACACCAGTATTCAGTACTACTAGAAAATCGCATATTATTAAGGATAATAACGACTTTTATGCACAATATTCGAGTCTTCTATGTCTCAACCAATTTTAAATGTCTTTCATGAAGTGGGTCTCAGTAGCGGGGGTTATGTATAAACACCATTTACTATAAACCAGCTCAAAAATGCCTACAATTTAACAAATAAGCTCACTTTTCAATGAGCTGGATTAAATATTCGATCCCCAAAGAATCGGCTTAGAAAATATATTGAAGTACTCGTAAAACAGTATGAAAAAGACAACGAAGAGCACCCCTTCAAAAGCCCATCTAACAAGTCTGACCAATCCTCTGTATAATTTTTGTTTTATTTCTATTTACAGAAAGATGTTACATTACAATTACAGTATGTGTGATCTCTAAGAAAATTGTCTTTGAATGTGGACGTATGAGTGTTAGATGGCCTTCCAGGATGTTATAGCCATATTATCCTATTGTAACATTATCGAGTTTTAAAAAATCACACTATAACATATTAACACATCTGGATCACCTACATAAGTACGGGTAAATAGAGATTAATAACCCCCTTAACAAATATTCCCTTGCGATTAATCTTCCAGGACCGATGATAAGGCCAGTTAAGGGAAACAAACATGTTTAAGTATGGAATGTTTATAGAGAAGAATTTGAATATGTAGAGCGGTACAATATCATGTAAGAATATAATAATTATAAATATTTACAAGACCAACCAATCGCCTTTCGATACGAACGTCCCGGATTCGAAAACCGGCCGGGACTGTTGGTTTTAATTATGGAAAAAGCTAAACTGGTATGACCACAGCAGTCAATGCCTATAAACATTACTCCATAACCCCCAACAACACCGCAAGAATAATAAGTAAGGCTATTAATCTCAACAATTTTGGCTCCTCTATATTCTTTTGTCGATAGTATACTGAAATTAAATCAGTTTGCTTTTACAAGAGACTCACTTGCTGCCGAACGCAACCGATTGTTTAATTAATTACTTTTTCTCTCCACAATACTGTATGCTGGCAGAATTACATACATTTCTTGGATTTCGGAACCTTGGTCTTGTAATCACAATTTTCATACTTTCTAACACTTAAGGTATATATTCACTTATAACTTGCTCTTATAACTTTAGGAATGTAATCTGCAAAGCTTCTCTAACCACAAAAAAATTATGAAAATATATAAGCAACCCCTAATTGCTAAATTTGTTTAGTTCTCTGGAAATAGGCAACAAAAAACTATTAGCCTCGAATAAAAGAATGATTATATTACTTGTTTGATAAACAACACATAAGTATCGGCACCCTCCGCACCACACAAGTTTAATTTATTATATAGTAATATAATAATTAGTCCGGGACGGCCGTTTCGAGGACACGAATGGTCCTCATCATCAACCGGTGACCGAATGAAGTGAGAAAAA
>LR736860.1:10288489-10429763 GCA_902654985.2 Oryctes borbonicus | reverse complement strand
TTTTTCTCACTTCATTCGGTCACCGGTTGATGATGAGGACCATTCGTGTCCTCGAAACGGCCGTCCCGGACTAATTATTATATTACTATATAATAAATTAAACTTGTGTGGTGCGGAGGGTGCCGATACTTATGTGTTGTTTACCATACTACGCCACAGTCCTTGCTATTATTATTGTACTTGTTTGATGCACATTAAATATCGAGGGACCACTTAACACTTTGTTGGAAAATAGTTAAGATTATAGCTTCACATAAGCCGGTAACTAACATTCGCTTGTATGTTTAAGTGCCGCTTAAGTAAGTGTAAGTCGTTGACAATTTCGCCACTGGTAAGGGGATGCTTACAGCAGAAATGGGCAAGGTATAGGAAGTGATTTTTGTGTAGCGATTAAATACTTTAGTGTTTATTCGTCTCAAGAGAAGGGGTTGGTGATGCCTATCAGCTTTCCGAGAGTTGACAAAACACGAGTCCGTCTAGTCGCTGTAAAAAAGTAGTCACTCCCCCTATTTTGCCCATCTCTGGTTCACGGCATATTTCATAAAAAAATAAACCTATTACGCGAATGAGAAATATTAATGAGTCCAGAATCGGCGCTAGAACTTCCGAATAGTTGAGTGTAGGCTTTCACGACCGTAATCCATAGTAGGAATGTCTTTTGGGTAATGTCGTGTAGTTAATATTTTACTTGACGTCTCGCTGACCATCCTGTCAGCTTCTTCAGAAGTTTTCTAAAGACTGCTGTTGTTGTCTTTTGCTCCTCATTATATATCCTATTTCTGTTCCGCTTTGCTGATCCATAACCGTTCTGTTTGCTGATCCATAACAGTTCCGTTCCGCTGAATCGCGTCGTTCGTTGTATGACGACTCCGTAGTGCTAACTTCCACGTGTTGCTGATCTTGTATCCATCTTCGCGATTGAAGTTGTTGGTGTTCTTCATTATTTCTATGGATTCGCGTATTATCCTGGGGTAGTAGTGGTAGGTAGCAAAGCAGAACGGTTATGGATCAGCAAAGCGGAACAGAAATAGGATATATAACGAGGACCAAAAGACAACAACAGCAGTCTTTAGAAATCTTCTGAAGAAGCTGACAGGATGGTCAGCGAAACGTCAAGTAAAATATTAACTACACGACATCACCCGAAAGACATTTCTACTAACTTCCGAATAGTTTGTAAAAATATTAAACGTTTAAAACTTTGCGTAGTGCAGTGTCTCTGGAGCAGGTCTTAATGTCATAAGTAAATTCTGATTGGCTTTATTCCCACCATAAAATATGTTTTTAATGTTAAACCACTAGATTCGAACATGCTCAATACACCCTAGTATAGAATCAAATATCCTGTACGTATATTCCTTGCTCATTACCGACACAATTATAAATTTCACGAGTCATTAGTGTATTCGGTATACACGTTCTGATATTGCATAACATTAATTACGTTCACACTTGCTCGTGCTGCGCCCGCCCTGTCGTTCATGAAGCGAACGCGTTGTTGCGTAATTGAAACTTTTGAGAAACCCATCGCGGCGTAGACCGAACAACTGCTGTATGCATTCCACATTAAAACAGATGTTCATTCACGTACGTAGGTACACATGCTTTAGACGTCTATCTTTTAAGAGTTCAAATTTCATTCGAATCGATTCGTTATCGAGATATGTGCAGAATTATACGCAAAGCTTTCACACGTTAGTTTATAACTCCTAGAGTGGCATACATTCAAATTATTTGCAATATATCATTATAATTTTTTGCAAATATTTACTCTCTGTGGGCTTGGTAAAAATAAATAAACCGTATTGCTTCGTCATGTAGACGCACATACTTTATGACCCTGATTCTGTGTGGTTCCTTTCGTACTCGGAACTTTTACTACCGGATATCTATTTAGAAACGTTTCTTCACAGATACCGTGCAGTTTATGTTTATAATGTTATACTGAATAGCCTTGTAAGTAATAAGACCAAGATAAATGTTGTAAAAAAAATGCAAGCTAATAAGCTCAAATCTCTTTAATTTCCTGTCGTTAATCACACCAAATGAAAAAATTACACTAGTTAGCGTGTATGGCTTATTGGCTTTTTATCTACCAATGTAGCCAAAAAAAAAATCGATGTGTTAGTTTAATCAAAGGAAAAGTTGTAAAAAAGCGAAAGAGTGATCCGTTGAAGTGAATTTATCATTGAATGGAAATAACTTTCAATACTACAATGAAGACATGTACTCATGCGGATGAGCTAGAGCTATTCAATCAATTCAAAAACTTCTCTTTAACTCGTGGGAACAAAAACGAACGCTGCGGAACAAATGCTTCTCGTATATCCTACAACGATCGTTTATCAATGCAGAGTGTAGGAATGACATGATACAATAAAAAGTAATCCTCAAACTGAACCACCGATATCCTCAAAATAATGTATAATAGATTACTTTGGTTTTATTCATTCAGAAACAGAATCTCCTACGAAGACCTTGTTATCCATTAATCGGTAATTATATCACTAACGTATCTTTAAGTAAAATGTACTCTTTCCTCAACAATATATCGTCAGTATGAGCATATACAGTGGTGTGCATGAAAATAGCAGTGGTACATTAAATGATTAAAATTCTACCTATTTCTAAGAACCATCTGTTGTAATTTGTAGTAATTACTTGAAAATGTATTTGATGCTAGCCACATATATATCAACGGGTGTAGAAGGGGAAGTCCCGTCGTATCTGACAAAAATCCTTAAGCTTAGTGTGCATTAAAATAGCAGTAGTAGTGATATAACGAGAAAATACAGTTATCACGGAAAAAATACGTGTTAATTTCCCAGTATTTGTTACTACAAATACGTCTTAAACTTTTCAAAGCTTAATTAAATATACAGAAATTTACATTAAATAATAATGGGCCGATCAAAACACTGCACACCTGAGAAGCGCTTTATGATTCTTAATCTTATAGAAAGTGAAAAAAGTTAGTGTTAGAAAGTGTTCAGCCATGATGATTTCAAACGCAAAGAAGTGGAAAAATAAACCGGAAAAAAGAGGAGGAAAACGAAAAACCCCTTCGTGAAGATAGAGGTATCATTAACTGTGTCAAAAGAACACCTTTTATCACGTCTACAACATTAAAGCAAGAATTACATTTGCAAATAATAATAATAAATACTTCTACAATCAGAAGACGACTTATTGAAGCAAAATTAAGTGCAAGACGTCCAAGAAAAGTACCTCTTCTAAATAATAGGCAGGTGAGGAACAGAATAATTTTCGCTCGAGAGCATATTTCTTGGGAAAAGAACAGGTGGCGCAAGATTCTTTGGTCAGACGAGTCAAAAATCGTTTTGTTTGATTCTACCAGTTACCAACAATATGTACGACGACCTCCATCAAACGAATATTACCCACAGTCTACCAGAAAAACAATTAAACATGGTGGTTGCAGCTTAATGGTATGGGGCTGGTCTTCATGGTATGGTGTTGGTCCAATTTATAAAGTTGAAGGGATAATGAATGCCGACGGATATATAAATATACTAGAGAATACTTTACCATATGCTGAAGAAGAGATACCTTTGCGGTGCGTCTTTAGGCAAGACAATGACCCAAAACACGCTTCTCGTAAACCGAAAGCGTGGTTTCAGCGCAATTAAATTAACCTTTTAGTCTCTCCAGCACAATCGCCAATTCGTTCATGAAATTTTTATGCTTGGACGGAGAAAACACTTTCCTGCGTGAAAGGATAATTTCCAAATAATATAATTTACCGAACTCTACAAAATAAACCTCTGCTTCCGCAATGACGTGAACCACCTTCTCCAAGCCAATTTCTCAAGTTTGGAAAAAGAGAAAAGCTACAGGGGGCCAAATCTGGTGAGTATGGTAGATGGGGCACCAATTCGTACCGTAACAGGACCAGAATTCTTTTCTTCTATAGTTAGGGTCTTTTTCTCTTTAGCACAGTGTTGGATCGGCCCAAGAAATCAGCATAGTGTTGTCCCGTTCCTCTTCAAATATTCAATTAGGATTGTGCTTTGCGAATCCTAAAATATCGTCGCTATAACCTTTCCGGCACCTTTAATACATGTTGCCCGGGAAAAACTCAGTTTGTCGATTGACCTTTGGTTCCTGGTCCAAACATTGCTTTAAAGTTATTGCACGATTCCGTTTATCTTCAATCGTTAGCAGACGCAGCACCCATCTCGTCGATAGCTTTGTAATATTTAATTATTCGTGAAGGATAATTTTGCACATATTCGGTTAAGATGTTTACCATAATAGCAATCTCATGAAACTTCACCCAACGGTCTGTTCACAAGACTTCAAGAACGTTATTGATCGTTACCTCAGTGGGATCACCTGGCCGGACCTCATCAAAGGTGGATGGCCCTTATAAACTGCATCCAACTTTCTTTTGATTACCACACACATTTTCCGATCCAAAGAAAAAGGCACATCACTAACCGGTATTGTTCTTTTTTCACGATTCCACAAATAATAAGCTCCCTAGTACGGAAAGGTTATGGATCAGCAAAGCAGCACGGTTATGGATTAGCAAAGCGGAACAAAATAGGATATATAACAAGCAGCAAAAGACAAGAACAGCAGTCTTTAGAAATCTTCTGAAGAAGCTGACAGAATGGTCAGCGAAACGTCAAGTAAAATATTAACTACACGACATCACCCGAAAGACATTTCTACTATGGATTACGGTCGTGAAAGCCTACACTCAAATAAGCTCGCTAACTTCCAAAAGCTCTCAAAACAACACTATTCTACAAATCTCTTCGACAGATTTCGACAGATATCAACTAGAGAATTGTACTCACAATCGGTAATGCAGATTTTATCACAAAGCGCCATCCGTCTCCAAACACAAGTAATTCTCGTATACTTCCTTCGCACAAGGAAGATGTTGCTCCTGGCAAATTTTTGCCGTAATTAACGCAGCGTCGCAATTTAACGGATTTTAATTCGCGCAATTTTTATTTTACCTGCAAAGCAATTTTGTAAATAATTACATGCAAGTTATATACACAAACTACAAGCTCCTATTTACGTAAAAAGAATATTAAATGCGGCCCAATTACGTCAATTACAAGGCAACTTCTTGGAATAATAATCGTTTTTGTGAAGCATATACTTAGCTGCACTATAATTTTTCAATATTCGAATATACCCTAATTAAATTTCATTTGTACGCTATGTGAGGGGGCTTATCATCCGCAAGTATTACCTTTCACAAGTGCAAAGTTATTGCTGTATGCAAAGCAACGAGTTCGCGTACATATTTCAGGACTGTATAGCGAATATTGAACTATAGCCTGAAAATATATGGTAATGTACTTTTACGAAGTACTGTACGTATTAATCATGTAAATTGTGCTTCTACATATATGCACGAAATTAGAAAATGTTGTGATTTTGTGATAAGCGAGGGTAATGTACCATGTATATAGTTATTAGTTAACCCAGTTTGTGGAAATTATGTTAAATGCAGCTACGTACAGCTACACCAAGTATTATTAATGGTTAATGGTTATCTTTACAAAGATTACGAACAATTTTCAAAAACAGATCTCAACTTAATTCTTCGTCAAAACTGAGTCTCCGCATTCCTTTAACTGTTGCAAAGCAATCAGCAGTAAAATGTAAATTGACCAAATCCCACAAATACATATTTTCAAAATAACACTACCTATGCTTGCAATATATATTAATCCCTTTAATGAATTTTTATGTTGGAAGAGTAATAAAATAAAGATTACATTAGGCAATTTTAAATCTCCAATAGTGGCGACATAATTTACATTCAATTGGTAAATGTTCACGATAGTCTCTTAGTTATGGTATCGTTTTATTTCCCTCTATACTGTTCACGTTTTTCACAACGAAATTTCAATACCAACACAAAGGAAGCTTTTTAAAATTCATCATTGGCACCCGCTATTGTTAATGTTATTTTTTTACTATTTCCGTTAAGCCAAAGGCACTTGTGTTTCCATTGTATCGTGCTCCTGTCGTAGTCATGATTAAACTTGAATATTAATACATAATGCGCTACGGAGTCTATAGAAAAGTCAGCACTACATCTCCATTTTATTTCGGGCGCAGTTTACAAATAACAATAAGCGCGGCGTCTAAGAAATCAATGCCTATTCGGAGTTTGAATGAAATATACATGCAAGTAGGTAGGCGCACTTGGAAGCTAATTGCCGCGGACCTTGGCTCCTGTAAGTACCTCGGCGGCGTAATTAACGCACGACGACGACTTTCTATTTTAATTTGGTGTAGCCGTCTCAATTGCTTGGTATGATTGACACGAGAATGACCGTTTCGATATGCAATGAAGATAAAAACTTCAGGTGCTCGAATTCCACTTGGTAATTAACAATAGAGTCAACGTTCTGAAAAATACCGACGAAAGGCTTAGCGGTAGGTAATTGTGTGTATCCATTAAATAATATGAAGTAAAAACAAATCAGCTGTTAAGATTGGGAAATGTATTTTGTTCTGGGTAGAGTGTTCCATCTGTTAGATTCGGTTTATTTAATTTACGTTTCATGTAACTGCGCAAAGTTGTTGTATTTGTGGCATATTATGCGTATATCGCCGCGCGGTGGACTGCCATATGATCGCTCATTCTGCTTGTCGGCAGATGTACAAGGTGGGCCAAATACTTTTAATAGGGAACTTATATTTCTAAAGGAATTAGACAAAAACTGACCTAAGCTTCTGGAGTTCGATTTTAAAGAGAAATCGATTGGTGAAATCCCTATTTTTATATCTTCCTTAATGTAAGAGATACAGAGCGTTTTCTTAAAATGTGCAATTTTTAAAAACCCTTGTGTCTTCTTTATTTGTGAAAATGCTTGATTTATATAAGAACTATATTAGGGCCCTTTTGACGCAGAATCCTATGCTCTAATTTTTTCTTTTTTTAAACTCCTATTTTTTTGAGATATTATCAAGACTTGTGTTTTTTTATATGGAACACCCTATATAATTTTACACTATTGAAAAGCATATAAAATTACCTTTAGAATGATATAACGCACTTAATATTTTATTTAAACAATTTTTAAATTATTTGTTTTTCTTCATTTCACGTTATTTTAAGATGCTAATATTTATAGATTTCTGATACTTTAATGATTTACATTATTTTTTAGTCCATTAAAATCAACTAACAGGAAATAATCCAAGTCATCACTTATTTGAAGAAATTGTTTTGTACCTAATAAAAATTTTTAGCAAGGAACACAAAAAAAGTGTCTAAATCATCATCCACATTGGAAGCAAGTCATCAAAGCTCATAACGTAATCTCTAACAAGACATACAACCATCAAAAAGTCGTTAAAGTTAAATATAGGAGTCCCTGGATTGATACCTTCTGAAGGCGAATAAACAAATAGACAAATATTTTGGTAGAAAGACAAGATTCCCAAGAAAGAATTGAAAAATTACCAAATATCAAAAGTATATAATTTAGGAATCAATTCTAAGGCAGCTTGGAAACATTTTGAAAGTAAGGACACGAAAAATGTAACCAAAAAACATTCAAGATAGGATCGAAAAAGACATCCTAGAAGATTTTATTACACGCACATTCACATAACACACATAGGGATTAACTTGTAAGTAACACTTGCGTTGAAGGTGACGCCCAAGTGTCTTACAGACTACCTTCTATGTAAAAAGAGGACCGTCTAAAGGAGTAAATATTGATTATTCATATAGCTTTGCAATCGTTGATGACAACTTTGCACTTCTTCACATTTCATTAAATTTTTAGCTAAACATCTTACTATGAATGTAGCGCAAAAAGATATCTAGTTGACCTTGCAAATAATTGAAGTCCTGAGAGGTACCAGTAGTAATGTATGATTTTAAGTCTTAAATAAGTCGTTAGTAGATTAGCAGAAAAGTTATCATAGCAGAATATCAGCTATAGAACTTATACTACACTCCAGAATCCAACGTTATAACAGGAGCTTCCTGGTTTGTACTTAGCTGACTTTGAGACAAAATTGCTCAGAGTGTTCCCCAAACCTTCTCCAAGGACGCCTTAGAGAGGGTAGAGATCAATAGTAACGCAACGAGACAGGAAGGGGAAGGTACCAGCGAAACCATAGGAACGTCCAAACAAAATACCTATGTCATGCAGTGAGGAGTCTTAGCCTAGTTTTAGAAGTCGTAGCACAGCACCGCGAAGTCAAAATCCACGATTATCCAATTTACTGATAACTTGATGGTGCTCGATGTTGCTGATGGATTTAATCAGAAACCACTGCATTATATCAAAGCAATTCATGTGTGAATTAGTATTAAGAACTTGTTCAGTAAAACTGTTTACTAAACTTGTGACTATTTTGAACTTTGCAATTTACGTGCCATATATTAATCATTGTCGGTCATACGCATCTTCACATTTTTTTGGAGGACAATGGGAGCACACTACATGGGGGATTAAACTTTGCGTATTTAACTTTCTACCTACCGTTAAAATGTGATTCTCCTCTTTTTCTGCAAAGAAATCTAGGAATCAAACGTGCTCCCAAATATGGAGTTGAGCCAAAGGAACTGAACTGTGGCATTGAAATAAGCTTTCATCTACAATATTATATAACTTCCTGATGGCTTATAGTAATGTCCGGTAACTCTGATGACGAATTGGCGTGACCACTGAAAGTGTAAGTTTCACACACGGTTGTCTACTCTCACGCGTTGAAGATTATTTTCAAGTTATTAATGCGACAAACTGTCATATACATCATTCGCGTGCATACGCTTAGTTTCCGCATACGAATGTTATAGAGAGGAAACCAGTTCTTATCTTTTTTAGCATTGTTACGCTGACAATATACAGAGAAAGTAGATATATATTCCTTGAATGTAAAGCATTGTAAGTGAGTTAGTAATGCCCATCACAATCAAATAATATGAAACATTACATAAACAGCTTTATGGAAGATAATTATCAGTTCGGTTTCGCATGATTGCATTAGATCTTTCCAGTTCTTTCATTTTGCGTTGATAGTGGATAGGCTTTCAGGTAAAATATTTGAGGCAAAAATAAAATGTCTATTCTAAAAAAAATTGAGTTACTTCCGCATACTCTTGTAGCATTGGGTAATAGGAAACTAAAAATAGGACGTAAATGCAGCCTTTTAAAAGCCATTATTGTACAAAATTACAAATACCTTTGTTCTCACCCGCAGTTGTGAACAATTTTAGAATTAATCCAGCCGTGTAGTTCTAGAACTACAAATTCTGAGAACCTTACTTCGATGCTGGAACCTACGCAATTCTAGATCCAAATTTCGTCGCCAACCGTTCTAGCAGTTCTTGGCAAAGCACATATAAGCACATGTTTGAAATTCTCACCGAACTTCAGCATGCGTAATTGTTTAAAATTTAAACAATAACTATGAAAGCGACAGTAGCAAAATAGGATTTTTAGTACATTATCAGGCGGCTTATAAGTATCAGATTCTTTGTTCCAAACAAAAACACTTCGTCCTCTGTAAGTTTTGATAATATCCAAAGTGCATAGCAAAATACGCTATAAAAATATCAAACATTATGCAGACTATACTTATATCTGCATAGTGCTGCAACGCAGTTATCTATGTCACAAGGAGCACAAGTACAATTTTGCGGTCGAGAATGTTGTTGAGAATACATCCGAGACGAAGGTTAAGTTGGGAAAACCCAAGAATTAACCAACATGAAGCATAGCTATGCCTCATGCTGGTCACTTACTTGAACCTGCTTTCCCTAATTTGTTTCACGTAACGTAACGGCTAACAGCGCAGACTGAAGGAGTATTTGTCAAATCTCCCAAAGGTATTTCATGGACCGTGTCCTAATATCCCAGAACCTCCACAACCACGACCCGACTATGGACGTTGTTAGAAGCTGCGTTCTATTATCCTCAACATTTCCGTTTACTCCGGTTCTTAATGTTAGAACTCGATACAAAAGAAGCTATTGCTTTCAAGGCATGTTGATTGAAATTTCAAGACTATCAACTTTATTTTGATCTACAATAATTACCAACCAATAACGAATGGCATCACAGCAGTGTAAATGTTTTCACTACCGCTAGTCGAATCCTTGAGTGGGCTTGAAACCTTATGTGATGAAAAAAGTGTCTGCGTTAAGGCAAAATGTGTGCTTCACAAAAATACAGATTTGACTAGATTAAAACAAATTTATGATCACAGTATTCCTATAGACACGATTACTTATTTTTATACATAATTTTTCACCGCTATGAGCAAAGCTTACCTTATGTGGGCGTGCCGGTGGCATTTACACCGCCATTTCGGAAAAATCCGTAGCCAGTCGTTTTACATTACCGACGTATATCGGTACCCATAAGTATTCCCTTATAACTATTTCAAATGTAGGATAGAAGGGTCGATATAAATCAAATATACGCCGGCTAGTCTTTTTTCAATTTGAAAGTTAATAAGCTCATTGTTGCGGTGTAAATACCGCTGCGCGCCTTTCGGTAAACAAATTCGACCCGCATCTGAGATCAAAATGTAAGTGTGTTTTTTTACATATTCTCATACTCTCGTTTCAAATGTTTATTGTGTTAAGTAGCAATCAATTAGTTTTTTGTGATGAAATAAATATAATTTTTCTCTCTATTTTGCTAGATATTGCAATAACATTTGAAACCTCTTCCTATTTCTCTTTACACTTTTTCCATCCGCGCCTCTCAGGGACCAACGACAGCAAAATATACGTTATAGTAGACCAGAAAAGATTCAACGGCTCCTTCAAGAATTAGAAGAAGAGGATCGATCGAGAGGTTGATGACTTCGACTACGATTCGGACGATCCTGACTTTGAACCAAAGTTAATTGAGGATTCCGATCATGACAGTTCTTCTGAAGAAGAAATAGAGGATGCAGGGGAGGAGAGAATGGACGAAGATCTACCATCAACACAAGATACTCGTTTTTTTTTTATCGGTAAGGATGGTCAGACTTTGTGGGCTAACGAACCGGTCGCAATAATTAAGTCAAAAAGCATTGTGAAAATTTTCTCTGAGATTGAATGTTTTTCACAAATTATTTCATGGAATATGATCGATAAAATCGTTTTTCATACAAACATTTACATGCAGTCAGGAAAAACTGCCAATCCTGATAGTAGAGATCGTGATATGAGATTTACAGATCAAAAAGAAATGCAAGCATTTTTGGGCGCCTTATTTTTGATGGCTGTGAAGAGGCGAATTTTTTACAACAAATGGGACTGAACTAATTATTTTGCGTGCCGATTTCAGCGAGAAACTGTTTAGATTTCTAGCGAGGAGCATACGTTTTGGTAATATCAGTACAAGAATGGATAGGGTAAAAGAAGATAAATTGGCCCCAGTACGAGACATACTAAATGATTTCATAACTAACTTCCAGCAGGCTTATTCACTAGGTGAGTTCACTACGGTTGATGAAATGTTGGTTGCCTTCCAAGGTCGTTGTGGGTTCATACAGTATATGGCGAAAAAGCAGCAAAATATGGACTAAAAATATACGCCTTGTGCGACTCACCTTTTTTTTACACATATAATATAGAAATATATTGCGGGAAGCAACACGCACGCCCTTTTGCGACTCCTAATAAGTCCTATGACATAGTGACTAGATTGACGAACCCAATAAAAAACACTAAAAGAAACGTAACCACTGATAATTGGTTTAGTAGTTACGCACTGGCTGAAAACCTACTGAAAAACCGGTTAACTTTTTTAGGCTCCACAAGAAAGAGGTACCACCCGAATGTATTATGCAGAATAGTAAATTGGGGCAAAGTTATCAATTTGGCGCCCAACCAAACATGACATTTGTATCTACGGTAACGAAAAAGAAAAAAGTTGTGTTTGTTTTGTCTTCAAATCATGATGATAATGTCATTGATGAACATATAGGTAAGCCAGACCAGATAATAGATTATAACGCCACCAAAGGTAGGGTTGACACCGTGGATTTGATGTGTGCCAGATGCTCCACGTCGAGAAATACCAGTAGGTGGCCAATGGTCATCTTTTTCCGCCTTCTCGACTTGGCAGCAATAAATTCCTTTAAGATTTTCAGAGCCAATAATCCTGACTCCAGTGTCGTACGAAGTACTTACATATTTAACCTAGCGCTCGATCTAATGAAAGAAAATCTGAAACATCGCGGTGTGGTATGTTGTAACAAGAAACAACAGAACATCGACAACCTGCTGCCAATGTGGTAATCACATCTGTAAAAATCATTCATTTAAAACGGTGCAATGTAACACTTGCGCACAATCGGGAGACCAACAAGGTTTTGAGAATGTGTGAAAAAGAGTGTTAGAGATTTATTTGTTGTTTCTTCTCACGAGCATTTAGTTATTTTACAAGAGTTCATTATGCTTGAAGAGTTTCATCAAATGAAAAGTGGTATAAAAGCCGTCGCGCGCCCGTTCATGCTGGCCAATTTTACGCGCCCGCGCGAAGGTTAAGGAAACGTATATTTCGGATGTTTAGTCAAGCACATCCGGAACTTTATTTTTTACTAGGTAAGTGTTTCTCGATGTGTAAGCAAAATTACACATCGAGAAACAGTTACAGTACGCCTAGGATCCCGAACGGTGATTTGTGAACCTCAGTAATTACCCATTACTAGTCCAACGCGGATATAAATACATTAAATCTGCTCAAAAATTACTATTATTCGCTACACAGTAGGTGAGATAAATTTATGGCCAGTATAATAGAGAGACTTCCTCGAGTGCAAATTGCAAATCACTGTACGCTTTGCAGAAATACGTAATATTTTTGACATATTAATACAATCTCATTGGAGTATTTAATAAAAGAGTTTTGCACAAGTTCATTTGCAATTCCTGATCAGATGCTTACGAGGAACATTGCGGAAGATGTGCGGTGCTGTAATACTACTACTCCATAACTGAACTAATCTCCTTTCCAAATTATCTCGCACGAACTTCACCTATTGTTAGCGCTTTAAGTATTTCTGTGGGAAAAAGCCTTAATCAATTGAAATGTAATCCTAATAGAAAACGATCGCAAAAAGTTATCATCGGTTTGAATAGAATGTCATGAGATCCCGTTTATCTCAAATTCATATCACCGCGACTTCTCCGTTTTCTTCGATCTCACAGAACCGCACAGGCAGTGAGGAATTTCAAGCGCGGGTACGCTATATTAAATATAAATATGCATCTCATAGTTCTCTAAGAGCACAAATTGATCTTATCTCATCATCAGTAACATTGTGCTTACACATATATACATGCATACGTACATACGGTTAACGATTTCGTGCAAATTCGAGGTCAACATGAAAATTAATCCGTATAAAAATCGGTTTTCTCGTACAGAGATACGACATGCATGTGTGCGGTTGATCGCATGTACTTATCAAACACCACGGATCGACTTGGGAAACTCTTATAATGTATAATTATTGAGTATATTGGGCTGGGTAAAAGCCTGAGAATAAAGTCACGGTTGAAATTATTGTGTGCCGCTAGTAGCGTTCAGATAACATACAAGCGAAATTAACGACAATAAAAAAGATTATTAGGTTTCTTAGGGTATGTGGGTATGGTAATTACATTGAACATGATGAGTAAGTTTTGTGTAATGATTGTAATTGCCTCCGTACAATCACCTGTTTAAATCATTTTGCCCGCAATAAATAATTTAATAGCGAAATATATACGTAAAGAAGTAACAAATCCAGAGATGATTGATTATAGCCTGTTGACTTTATTAACTGAAATTCTGCCGATCGATTTCATTTAACGTTTATAATTATCGCCGCATACGCTGCCCATTGTAGATTTTATTGATAATGTAATGTGCTAATTTTGTTTGATCCTCTCCAACAATACACAATTTTTGACTGTAACCAAAGTCACAAGCAATTGTATTTTCTTAGCTGTCGTGTGTGAGATAACTTAAAACGTTTGTTCTTAAATTTGTAGTCTTATGGAACCATACAGTTCTGGCAACTAGAAGCTTAGGAGCGAAAAATGAATTATATATGCAAAATAATACGATTTTGAAATCCATAAAATTTCCCAAATTTTATCTGTCTACGAAAGTGAAGCCAGTTTTAAAGGATCACTACGCTAAGACAAAGGAAATGGTTCATCCAACAAACCACGAGGTGTTGCATACTTCTGCGTTAATTCAACAAAAAAATATGTTGATTCAGCACTTTAGCGAGTATATCCATCTTGCCTTGCACCTTAACAAGTCACTTTTTGCTCCTACTAGCTTTGGCTAAAAATTATTTTTATTGAATCAAACCAATATAATAGTAGCCTGAAAAGTTTTCAGTCCGACACAGAAGCAAGTACTTTTCCGTCCAATTCAGTTTCATTTCTCAGCATATTCTTGTAAGTCCTTTTCCAGGGATGTTGTTCTGCAAAATAGGCACCCACGAATTAATTTAATTTCTACGTCAGTGTAACCAAGCATTCAATGTAGTAGTTCAGATTGTCGGCTATTTCATACTTACATAGCAGGCGTTCATTGAAAAGACAGCGCAAGACATCATTTTCCTGCTGCCCTAGTAGCATATCTAATTCGAACTATCTCGTTTGCCAATCATTTCCTTTTCTAGTAACCGAAACAAAAGCTATCCGACCCGATTCGCTACGATCAATTAATCACCTTTACGCCTCCGTTAAACAATTAAATCGAGCTTATCTTAAATTGTTTATTGTTTTCAGAGGCAATCACATTAGCATATCGTCGATGATGATCTTCGTGCAAGCTGCATTAGTGGCACCTTAGCAGATATTTGTCCGTGTCGCGATTCGCCTTACGTAAGAGAATTCGTGACGTTTGTTAATTAGCTTTTGTTATTGCGCGAGGCCAGGAAACCTCACTAATACAAACGCTTGGCGCTGGAATAGGATGGAGGAGTATTAACATTATCATGTTTTGTTGCAAAATTTGAGATAGTGATTGCTATTCTTCAAGGTCGGCGATTTTGAAATGCGTGCAACTTTTAGCAAGCACAACGCCTTTCCATTCAGGAGGTGAACAAATGTAGTTAGTTGCAATTCATGGTTGTCTACGCCAAATTATGATGTCAGTGCTTGTTGCATATCTTCTGAATAAAACGTATCATATAAGGTTGCTATAAGAAAGGTGAAGATAAGTAGAAAACTATATACTCGTACATTTAAAACTAAAACCTCTAAGTTGCACTAACGTAGACGTTGGAAGAACTTCAGGTATTAATTTTTTTTACGCGCGATGGCAGCCAAGTGGGATATACGAGGGTCAAGCAATAAATCATTAGAAGAAGACGGAAAAGCAAAGTAATTTCTACAGATTTTTATTTATTTCCCAACATAATCTCCATTTAACTCTATATAGCTTTTTTAAGCCCTTTAAAAAGCAAGATTTCGGTAGATCCTCAAAATAGGCGTCCGTTTGGGCGATAACTTCCTTGTTCGACGTGTAGTAGTGTATCCATGTTTCGGCCACAATTATGTATCGTCGGAGAAACTCATCAGGATTGCGACGGAAAAGCGCTGAGACAACCTCAGAGTTGACGTTTATTGTCCACTAAGAGCAAACGTGCCATCCATCATGTCGAGATCTTGGAATTGAAAGCATTGTACTGTGCTATGTGCCTGGGTCCTCAACTATTTCGCGCACTTTGATTCGTCGATGATTTAATATCATAGTAGTCACTTCCACTGGACGTCCAGAACCCAATTGTAAATACTTGCTAACACAGCAGCAGATGTGCCATGAACGTCATCCAACTCAGCTTTGATCTCTTTCAGGGTTAAGCATGTATTCAATCAACGCTCGAGACTCACTTTTTTACATTTCTCTATATAAACAATGAGTCTTTGCTTAAATCGACCGTGTGATAGATAAAACTAAGACTGACACCTATCCAGCAACTAACGATCCTGGCTAGAAACAAGCCATTTTCAATACTACCACATCTTAGATTTCTTAAGGATTGTTTGAACCACCTTCTTACAAGGTTGGACTTAACTTGTCATAACCTCAGTTGTGTAAAATAATCTGTAGCGTTGTTACTGTTACTCCAATCGGGAGTGCGCCTAATTGTTCCTCAACGTACAAATATCACATCGGACTAACTAGAAAAATTTGCCTCCAAGTTTGGTAGGGCTCGAACGCAGAGCGCCTCAGCCAGCAGTTCCTCTAATTTCTAAACTACCGAGCTGTACCAATACCCATAATACTATTTCGGTTAACATTTTGTTCATGAATCCTATAAGCACGAATTAACAGTGCTATACTTTATTCAGTGCAGCAATAGAATAGATAGGTGAAAAATTCGCGACTACTAATAGGGCTAACAGATGGTGCAAATCCGCACGCACAAAAAATACTCTATTTAGCAAATTAAATTAAGCTGGATACAACGAAATATCACCGATATTTCGTTGTTGATTTTCTGTTTTTGGTGGTTGTTTAGTGTAGTTTTTATAAGAAAATTCTCGCAAAATAGTTATGTATGTAATAATGTAGTACCTCCAAGACAAGCGTTTGTTACGTTACAACGAGACTTTTCCAAGAATTTTCCTAGAAAAAGAAAACGTTTAACCGTGTTGTATATTGGTAACGAAGATTATTTCATTAAAGATGGTCTCCTACTCGAATCAAAGAAAAGAGGAGATTGTCATTTATTAATTTTAATTCAGATAGAGAGAGAAAACTATAAATTTGTAATGCGTATACACATTTAAAAGATTGTAATAGTGGTTAATTAGCACATTTGATGTTTTATTGTAATCATTGATACGCATGCAATTATTGGTTGTACTGTTAACAATGCAAATTAAAATTAAAATATGGATTTTTCTATATCGGAGATGTAAATAGGTTTTACTACGGTCAGGTTATAACAGATAACTACGCTCAGAATTGAAACATACTTTTTTTATTCAATCTATGGTTAATCTAATTATTAACAAAGATTCTATAGAAGAATTAGAGGTCATTCTGTATCTTTAGATAGAAACTTTTAAACGGTAACTTTTAAATGGTGGACTTGCACCGTTTAGGTAGCCCTTTCGGCTGGTATAGTTATTTATGTAGAGTGTGTTGCAATAAGCACGGAACGACGTATGTTATGTTTATTTTCTATCTATCAATTCTAATTTCTTTTTTGTAATTAAATAGTGTATACAAAGATGATTTACATTATTATACAGGATGTCCATAAAATTATGAATGTTGACATACTTCCCTATTCTAACGAGATACTCTGTATATTGTTATGTGGTTGCGTTGTATGTTGAAAATCTTTACCAGGCGCTAAATGCCTATATGTGAAAGTTTTCGAGTTATGCGCGTTTGGATGTAGCAAGATATGCCCTGATACGCAGTAGAAAATGTATACGTCGACTAACTGTTCCTGACACATTAAATATTACAATGTAGCGGCAAATTACGACTTCAATTGTCATTCGTCAAAAACAAAGTGCTGTTCGTGAGTATACAAAAGAAAACTAATTATTTATTGGCAATAATATCAGTTTATTGATATTTCCGAGTTCATATCATTTTGTAGATATGTGGGCAGCTACTCATAAAAAAACCAATCGACTTACAATTAGATACAATCAACGTATAGTAAAAAATAGGTACATATGAAATTTGGGTAGAATTTTAAGTCAGATTTCGGCCCCTAAAGCTGAAGCTCCGCCGCAACAGAGAGTGTCTTTGAGTAACACTCCATGGAGTCTACAAACTGACAAAGTTTCATCAGAATCTGCGATTTGCAATTCGTGAGTTTCCCTTGTTAGTGGTTTTAGGTTGAATGAAAGTCCATAATCTGACAAAATTTCATCAGAATCTGCAATTTACAGTTCGTGAGCTTTCCTTTAAGCTATATGCGAACTACTTACACCTGTACAATTTTTAGTAAGTTACTTTTAGTTATCAACTTTTGTATTGAACAAGAGGTATTCGCAAACCTTATTTAAGGTTGACCTCTATGAACCTTAAATGGTTGATAGAGATCAATATGGTTTTAGAACAAAACTCTTTTGTACATACATAAAGAAGGTCTATTTTGTATGTATTTTGTCGTTTGTTAACATATGTTCTAAAACCATTTGAAGTACTTAGACGAGACCATTGTTTTTGCGATCTATATTGAATATGGTTTGGTTTGGCTTTGCCTTATGCGAGTGGGGTTGCTTACTCTTCAACCATACCATTTAAATTTCCCTTCTTTTAAAATTAATGGAACTTATCAACAGAGGGATTTAACCCGTGACAAATTATTGACATGCCCATGATACCATCGCGCGAGCTTATCAACTACAGGTTATTTTTAAAGTTTATTATGTGACCTCCAATTAACCTCAAATATTTTGGCATTCATTTTCTAACATAATTAAACAAGCTACAACTATTGTTTCCAAGGAATCAGCTAACTGAAAGATATACTTATTTTGAAATGTATTTATTATATAGACATAACATATTGCAAATAAAATACGAAAAGCTACAATTTCATTCGATATTGTACTTTGCTATGTTGATACAAAACTCTTACGTTTATGACCCGGTCAATTTACAATTTAAGTTCGCCGCAATTTTTCCATCGAGTAAAATTCTCCGGTACAATATGGGAGCCGATCGTAACGGTATCTACTGCGAATGAACTATAGAATTGTTTTATTCTCGAAGAAACAAAAATTACCGGCGTAATAATCTGTATAGAAGAATTGTTTTCCATAAGCTACCGTCGCCTCCGGTCCTATTTATTTTCTTTTCACAGACTAGAGTGAAAGCACTTCCAAAGACATCAAGTTGCTCTGCATATATTAATCGCCCTAACATTTTACTGATACTTTGTACTTTTATAGCATTAAAGTAACATGTACACCGCAAATTTCTCCTTTTTTTCTTTATAGGATCGCATGCTTCGCTGAACTAAAACACTCTATAATCTACAGCGTTGCACTAAATAGATTAATGAAAGCTTAGGATTTCTATTTATCTCTTTAATGCGGACCGGAAGCCATCATCGTCCAATTAACCAGCTTGTATTTATCTATCTTTAAGTAAAGGTTACCTGTAACAAAATTAAAGGTTCCATAATTGATTCTGCATTGCACATAAACCGCTGTATTCGCGATTAGAGGGGAAAAAGATAAACAGCTTTAAATTGATGTACGTAGTCTCACGTAAATTATGCTAAATTTCACTTTCTTTCATTAACATTGCAGTAATTTGTGGTTAAAATCATTCGGTCAAAACACAAGTACAAACGACTTTAATTAAGCAGACAGAAAAAGTTTTAAGTGGCTTAAATTACTATCGCACCATTTAATTTGTTTAACGAATAAATTTGGAAAGCAAATAATCCAGCAGTCCGTGAATTCAATTTAGCTTGTTTAGTTCTTTGACAAATAAGTCGCTGAACTTTCACCCTCTGCTTGCTGATGATAACTTAATTATAGAATTGTTAAAGTCACTATACCGAAACAAAATTGCTACGAAGGAGGTGCGATCCACATCTCTTATAATAGCTGTTGGTTCTTGTGAGGTTCAAATGAGAATTTTTATATAACTTTATCACTAATATTTATTACAATTACTCGCCCATGTTTTACAACGCTGATGCAATGAAATAGCAATTAGTCATAAAAGATATTAGAAGGTTAGGTATTTCTCATCAAATAAAGAAATTAACAAGTCAAGCTTTCCGACTAAATATATTCATTTATGTCATTTTGGGTGTGATTCCAAGAACACATTATGGAAGAATGATATAAAACATAAATTGGAATATGCGATTTTAGGCGGTTTTATTTGTCTAAGTACTTACCACCCGCATACAAATGTCAATTGTTTATCAAATTTGTTATCGCATATGCATATTCATATTAAAACAAGTATTTCCTCAACTTTGTTTCTATTGCAATTTTTTCATTAATTTTTGTTTTAACTGATATCCTTTTACACTATGAACTGAGAAATAAATGATGAAAGCTTTAACAGTGTTCATCGTTTTTGACTGAGAAAGAAGAGAATACTCAGTTATCAATCTTCAAACTGTCAGCTTCTTACAAATGGGTTTAAGTAAGTAATGCTTAGAGAATAAATAAACTTATTTATGCAACCATTATGAGGTGGATGAGGTGGCTGACATTATACAAAATAATAAGTCACATTTACAAGATATACATTGTAATGAGATCCTGAATTATAAGTCGAACTTCCTCGGATAATGTTTCAGAAAAATATAACACAACATAATATAGATAATACAAAATGTGGGATTTCCCTTAATTTTGCGAACACAATTTTAATGAAAATTTCATTGAATTTAAAAGTTACATTCTTTTTGACAAATCGTGAAGGTTTATTTATTTAAAATAATATTTTAGTATTTTATTGAAACATTTTTAAATTATCAAGAATTTTTGAAAAAGTCTCGTTGTCGAAATTTGTTGATCCTTTCTCATTCTATTTTCTAATTCGCCAGAAATGCCTTCTGCTTTCAGGGAGATGTTATGCCGAAATTTTCAGGAGCGGTATGTCAGAATGCATACCATGCTTACTAAATTAATTTAATTAATGCATGTTCGCCAGTACTAGCTGCTACAATTCATTATCGATATTTGCACACGAAAAAATGTAATTCCTTATATTAGAATGAAACAACAACCGGTGAAACCGACGCGCCCACGAGTGGGCCGTGTTGGCAAATGTTGCGGGCCGGGCCACGCCGTGCTAACAAATGAGTTGAGCAGAGCCGAGCTCACATAATTCCCAAAATGCTCACCCATACTTTGTATGTATTATTTACTTCAAAAAATCTATTTAAAATGAATTATTCCGGCAAAGAAAATTCTTTCCATAGCTAAGTTAAATGTAAAAATGTAAAACAATATACTCACGAATATGTTGATTCCGTTGTGTTGCTTACCTGAAAAGAGGAAAAAGAATTAGTCATTGCTTAGAAATATACGCTTGCTTACTAGCGCATTACTTTGAAAATAATCGAAAGATATTATGAAAGCTACGAACGAACATCTTTGTTATGTTTGGACATGATTCTACTCTCTCTTGTTTACTTTTAAATAATGAATTTTACAATGAAATTCTTGCACGCAAATCGGCAACTTTGATTTAAAAATGTTCCTTGTGTTGCTTTTTCGTTATTAAATACAATTTTGTTTATTTCTACTAATTAGCACTATTTTTCAACGCAATGGAAAAACAACACAATGTCACGGATAATTTTAAAGAAAACTATAAGTTATGTGGTTGGCTCCAACAAGGATGTGCCCTTGCTTAAAACAATTGTAAATAAATTGCTTCATCGAAATGTGACACAAGAAACATCAATCCCATCTACGCTAGCTTACAGTGTGCTCAAGCACTATTAATGAGAAACGGTGATCATTTCATAATTTATAATTGCATAGTTGATAGGTTCCTACAGAACACGTAAATGGGTTATATCGATTGTTGTTGATTGCTTATTTTTTTCGCGAGATTAATTTTTGTTGTGTTCTTTCTTGATAGTCATCAAGGGTTTGCTTTACCTAATCGGTGTCACTACAACAAAGACTTCCCTATATCTTCTGTTACTTTTAGTACAATTTGTAGTCTTAGTCTATTACATTATATGAATGCTACGAAAATATTTGTAAATTGCTCCGTTGCGTTGTTCTCAAGTTTTTAACTCTTTTTGGAATTTTGATGTTTAATTGCTCATATTTTTCTGTAATTTAGATTTCACACTATTCTAAATTATTTTAGATTTTCAAGAAGAAATAGATTTTTCAAAATTTCTTCATTTTTATTCTGATCTGTTTCTAAATTTTTCATGAATAGATTTCCATAAACGCGCGACCGTCAACGCTTTTTTTAACGTTGTGATTATTCAGAAGTAAATGTTGACAAAACCAGAAGATACCTTTTCTTTACAATCTTCCTGTATTGTATTTTGCGAAAATGGTCTCTGCTACGGTGTGATGGAACCAGAAAGTTATATTCATCTTTTAGTTCGTCTGAGACATGAATTAAAATTATTTTAAGTGCTAGCGCTTTCCAATCCCAGCATTTTATAGGTATTCTACCATAATGAGATAAATGTCTGAATGGTGCCACAAATATTTTCGGAATAAATTTGCAACTCTAGCTATCCAGAATCTAACTAACTTCATCTTGCAAAATGTTTAAGACAGAAACTATTCTCAAATCACCTTATGCAACCTTGGTAAACTCTTTGACTGTATGAATCATGAAATTTTGAAAGAAACTTAAATATTACAAATGTTCAAACAGCAGTGCGACATTACTTTTGGAAGAAATAAAACTCAATATGTTAAATTTAATAATGGCCATTCTGATAAACGTTAATCATTGAGTTCGTTAATCATGGTGTTCCACAGGAGTCCGTTCTCGGCCCTTGTTGTTCTTGATAGACATAACTACTCCCTAATGATGAGAAGATTGAAGAAGAAAGCCAGTAGACGATAATCGAGAATCCCGATGTGTGGTTCCAGCAAAATGCGACACTATCTCATTATTAACTCAATGTTAGAAATAATTTAAGTGGAATATTTTCAAACTATGCGATAGGAAGGAGGAGAGTGTCACAACCAGAAGACCTTACTCTGTGTGATTCTTATAGGGCCGTTTAAAAAACAGAGTTTGCTGAAACCGTCCCGAAAAGATTGGATAATTGAAACAACGAATTGGAGAAGAAATCTCATTATTGTGTCGAAATGCACTCAGGAATTTGATCCGTTTTACATTTTCTTAATTTTCTCTTCAAATAGAAACATAAAGATTATTTAGCAGTTGCAATCAATAATAGGTTGCTGTTAATGGTGCGCACTTTGAACATTTGCTTTAGGTTTCTTTAATTTCTCTTCAAATAAAAACTCGTACTTTATTGTTTCTTTTATTTTCTGTAACACTTTCTAATAAACATTGTTTTAAAGGCTACAATTAGAAAGTATAGCTTTATAAAACAGCTACACCATGTTATTAAAACAAATTAAACTAACGACAATTTTTTTCTGCATAACCCAAAAAAACTCGGCAAGAGTGATGGAAAAATCACCAATTATTTTATAACTGGAAATACGTACTCGGATGCCTTGGGTAATTATTATTAGTATTCATGTATGACTTACTAGTCCAATAATCATGCACACGTTTAATTACTTCTCAAAAGAAATAGTTTCCTAGCAATTAATGCGTTGTACAAACCATTTAATCATATCAATGTGCGTACATTTACAGCAACGCTAAAAATAAACGGAACGTAAAAAAAGCTGCGTGTAATTACACCGTTTCAAAATTAATTTCGCTGAATCGGAATACGCTTGCAGACCAATGTCATTCAGTTCAGCCGGTGAGCGGGTTGTCGGTCCCTATAAATACAGAACAAGTTCCGCGAACGTCTTCCAAGAATTCAATAATATCCTCGCGTAGCGAGAGGAACTAAACGGGTGATGCTCTAGAAAAAGAAGTAAGTCATTCACTTCAGCAAGACAAGCGCCATTTGAAGACACACATCGGCTAACGTTTGATACGGACGCACGGTCAAGCAACCTTGCAACTGCAGTTGCGGAATTGTTAAGCGACAAATTATCGTTCGACCAAAGGATGGATTGTTGTATGGTCCACAGTAGTTGCAATTGCGTTGTTACAGTGCTGATGATAATGTTGAATGTCGGCTTGGGGACTTGGATCCAAAACCTGCTACGGCTGCGATACTACGAGGATAGTTTGAAAAGTTTCAAGCTCCAACATAAAGATGGCGTTACTCATCAAAGTTGTCCCAGTAATAGAATTGCGCATGCGTTGAAAGATATTTTTGGAAATTTGAGCCATGTTGAACGTTCAATTGTTGTTTCTATACAAATGGAAAAATCGAATATCAATAGGTCAATACGTCTACGCAAATTAATACCGAGATGGATGAGATTTACGAAGACTCTGCACCGTCAATTGCAACGGCGAGATTTTGAGCAGCTGCATTTAAACGTCGCTATACCACTTTGATTGACGAGGAGCGTTCGGTACGGTCAAAAACTGCAACCACTAGCGATAACATCAAAAAAGTTCATCAAATGGTGTGACAACGATTCAATTAAGGTCAAAGGGATAGCATAGGCTGTGCGCATCTCGAAAGAACGTGTTTGTCATATATTGGTTGAAGATTTGTGTTCACATATGCCTTTTAATATATCTATTTACATATTTCTAATTTCTTATTACTTTTGCAGGCTTTCAACGTTCCACGCTCCACGCGGAAGTTAAGTGCGCCATTTTTACTTCCACATTTTGTTTTCTCAGGTTTACGAGTAATCTCTACCAAGTAAAAGTAACACGAAAACAATAGACAAAAATATATTGGTCGCAGTTCTAGCAGGTTTTACGCCAAATTTAATTGAAGATCCCTAGAATGTGCTTCAAGCGTAATTTTAATAACAGTTATCTGTAAGGTTTACGGCCACTTAACATTGCAGAAATACCTTACGACCGCTATGTTTTTCCAACTTGGCATATGGTTAATGATGATAGAATTTCTTGAGGGACATTAAAGCATGAATACAAACAAAATCCTCGAAAAAGTTGCTTAGCAAATTGGCAGTATTGTTTCTGCTTTACTTGTTGGTAAGTTTGTGTTCTCTGTAATAAATAAAATAATAAATAATTAAATTAAAATACATACATGACCTTCTTCCTCATTCATAGCCAAACTTTTGGCATCAAAATATGACGACGTCTTTGCTTAGGCTTGGTATAAAGGTGGATACGTTAGCCAAAGGCCAAATACGTTTGAAAATCATGCATGATGATGTGACGATCTGTGCTTCAAACACTTTTTTGAGGAGTTTCATCACTATGGAAAATAACTTATTATATTTTTCAATATAAAATATTTTATGTTTGTGTGTGTTTTAGGGTATAATAAATATTCCTGCTTTGTACATCAAAAAGTTCCTTTCAAGTGACAAATACCAGTAGTACCATAAAACAGGTGGCATTTCTACTGAATAAGGAAGCTCCATTATTTCCACTTTCGACTTCAGCTAAAAAGTATTTGTAACAATGTTGATACGTTTAAAATTTTCTTTCTTCAGCCAAATTCATTACTACTTCATGAAACTCATTACATCAAACAATTTTTACTTCAGAGTTATATACTTGGATAACGTGGAAAATTTCCAAATTGCCAAAAATTTATTTTCCTTATTCAGAGTGAATATTAGCAGATAAATAGAATTGCGTAAGACATACATACCCATACGTGTTCTACATTTTCCTAAAGTATCATAATTTTTTTGAATTTTCGGGTTCTGGACCATCCCTTATAAAAAAGGAAATCGAAAACCTGAGTTGCATTTCTACAGATAATAATATTAACTTTTTTATAAAATTATATTGTAAAAGCCCTATGTACAAGGTATACTACTATATCAACATTTTGAACATTCTATAGCTCAATTTTTTACATTCTTTTTAATATTGTTTTTTCACTAAGATCAATTACGTAAAAGCAAGAATTTGAAGACTTACAGTGACGTTTCTTAAATTAGAGAAGTTCTATTAAATAACATTTACAGCTTGACATTTCTGCTCCTTGTAACACGGCACCGTTGAGTAATATTATGTAGATAAATAAAGAATATAAGTGGTATTTTATGCAAAATCATTTCAATTCAAGAATGTTTACTTTCACTAACACATCTAGTTACGTATTACTGGGATTATAAGTAAAAAATGTGAAACTTATGTATGTAAGGAGGATAACTTTATTAGCATTGTATTAGCGTATAAATATGAAACGATGAACGATTAGGCGTGATGGTGTATTAAGAAATAAATGCAAAATGGAATCACCTCCAAGAAGATATCTTTTACGGAAAGCACAGCAAAGCTTTCAAAGCATATTTTTAAGGAACGATAAGGATATGTAACTGCTAGCTACATATTGTTTCGGTTTTATAACATAACAGGTGAACTAGGAGGTAACGGTTTTTTATCTACTAGTAAGGCTGGCTATCATTGGGCTTTTTTTTGTATTGGTTTGTCCACGAATTTGCCGCCTCCGTTACTTGTCTATTATTTTGTTGCATATGAATCTTTGATTTCTTATTTGCCACATTTCTTCAAATAGTCTTTTGTAATTGTTATTCCTAATATTTCAGATTTTGTTTTCATAAAAATTGAATTTATGGTTGTTATCTAAAGCAAGTTTCGCTAAAGCAGTAGCTCTAAAGCCTTGTGTGCTTGTACTAGACTTGTGGATATATTCTTTTCTCTGGGCATTGTTGTGTTTGACAATTTATTTTGCAAACTGTGTGTGTTTATTATAGTTTATGGGTTCTGTAGTTTGTGTTAAAGAGGTTTTATTTGTATTGTGGTTTATGTACAACTGTAATTTTATATCGCTTTAAAAGTTGTTTTAATCTTTTTGAGAGTTATTCAGTATACGGTATCTTTATATACTTGTCATCTTTTTTATTTTGATTGCAAACATTTCAAAGTTTTTCAATGTCCTTGGCAATTTTGTCATCTTCTGAAAAGACAGAAGAGCATCTATCTGCTAAATTATTCATTGTGCTAATTTTATATTTAATTGGTGTTTGTGGCTGCTTTCTTTCCGTTGTCTATTGTGAATTGGATACTGGAGTGGAATGAATTGAATTTCTTTAAGAGATATTGATCTTTGTTTTTGGGTATAGTTACTAGCAATCGTTCACATATCTTTTTTAAAAATGGGATATTTATATTTAACTGTTAATTTTGAAAGCAATACAAATTTTTGCGAGTAAATAAAGAGCTATATGAAATCTTTTAGCTATATATTATCGCAAGACGTGCAATAAATGTAACTTCAAACGTATTATGTCTAAAACAGCCAGATATGAAACTGTAGAAACTGCAGAAGAGTAATGTAGCGCGCAAGGTTCCAACAACAATTTACAATACCGATCCAAGCAGGTATGGTGCAAGTTCGTTCACCTTTTACCTTGACAATAGCATATGAAAGTGAGAGTAGAACGGTCTAACGCAGCCAAGTAAGAAATATTTCATAAATGGACTATACCATATTTCTACAACATAAATTTTTTATAAGTCGGATGACGCCAATTTTGCTTTGACACAAAATTAATTTTGTTTACAATAAAACTAAATGTGTCCTTTAGGAAAATAGTTATTTGACGAGGTAAAACAGCCGCTAGGTACCTTCTTTTTTTAAAAATAGGTTGAAATACGAAATAAGTTTTGCAGCCTTCAATAAAAAGTGGTATTTTGAAAGTGCTTTGGCACGCAAAACTTTCATACTTCCTGAGTTAAAACTACCGGAATATAATTAAAGTACTTTTACGCTAATTTTTTAACGAATGGTGATAGCCCAACGGGCATATAAGTTTCTTAAGGCTTGTCATAACCGTGGGAGCCTTTAAAATACATTTATTTATAAACATTCAACAACAAGGAATTTTATTTGACATTTTTAATCGCTTTTTTGTTCCGCTCAATGATACAAATAGTAAAGAAGGAAATCCGCCACAAAGCAAAAAAAGTCGTTTCGAGAAATACAGTACCATACATGTCTTTGGGTATAAAGCAAATACTATGTAGTTATGTATGTATCGGATTAGTAATAATGGTACTATGTTAAGCTATCGATACATGATCTGAAATTATAATGATGGACGTTTAATCGCGTATACAGTTAGTCGGTTTGATTAGAGGTCGAGTTTTTCTTTTACGAGAATGATTCCGATAAGCATATCGTAAAGAACATAGTAATTGTGCATTCATGTCAGTACATTAAATTATATACCGCAGAAATTTAAAATATTATTGAAACAGTAAGGACAGTTACTGCTCATTTATGTATATGTACTAGCTTTACAGAAAAGGTAGTATATACCGTATGTATGTGCTCTAAATACGAAATTCTATGTTAGCCGTGAAAAAGCTTTTGAAATAAATGTGCGTTTATAAATTATGAAATATGAAACTCGTAAGCACTCGTTCTTAGGAGACGTTAGCACTAATAGGTGTAATCTTACATCGCTATGTCTTTATAATTTAGGAGTAACAGGGATTGCTCATAATAATGACAACCGATCACACAGCGATTATTCTATTACCAACATAGCATAGAATGTATTACCTCATTTCAACCTATTTGTTTTTGTTTCTTCTCTAGAGTATAATAAATGACTATTTGATGGACATGCATTCAAAAACGAACAAAAGAGAAATAGATGTGACAAACGTGATCTTCATTCAAATTATGCAGCAGTGGATTATCTACTGTAATGTTCGAAAGCGTCATTAACGACGCGTATAATGCGTTCAAAGAACTACCATGACCACTCGTTCAATATAAAAATCCAGTCCTCTTATATCCACTATCTAGGTGGTGGTGTTATAAACTAACGTTATGTTACTATAGCCAAACGACGATATTAGTGAAAGGGCTAAATAACTTGTCTTCTATCTAATTTCTTCAAATATTAAATTTTCCGATCCAATGTAATATTTTCCTACAATAATTTAAAGAATAAATTCAGTCGTATCTCTGCTCTAATATCGTAAATTACATATTCCCTTCAAAGAAGTTACTGTCCGTTGGTAAAATTTAATATTCGGAGGTGTAGAGTATAAAAACTTATTTGAAAGTAATATGAAATTGAAATTAGAAAGCATGTCCTATTGGCCATTGCTATCGCGAAGTCCAGACAGGCTTATAATTTTCTCAATTTCAGTCAAATAGTCGTTGTATCCCTACGTATTTGACTAAGTGTTCTTGAAAAAATGCCTATTGATAAAATTCAACGTTAATTGAGAAGTAAGAGTCAAGTTTGGCAAGTTCAAATTACGCGGGGTTCGTGCATGTAAAATAATATATACCGTTTTTCTTTCAAATTTAATTCTTTTAAAACGTAGGTGGTCGGGGTTGATTCGTATTTAAACTGCCGAGAAAGTGTATTAAATTTATTATTACTTCGATGTACCAGTTAGAAAGAGCTCTCTTCACTGTCAGCTATCCTTTGGAAATGAAAAACGTCAACCAAGCTCTTCTTTTATGCTCTTAGTGATTATATTCTAATAGTGTTGCATGTACATACATAGTTCTCTATTCTAAGATGATTGCCAAATCTAATATTTTTCGTACAGCTATCCGCGCTGCTTCCAAATTTCAGCTTGCCCTTCATATAACAAGTAAATTTCGGGGGTTTCATAAAATGAGGGAGTTTGTATCAATGCACATGCACTCAATATGAATTATAGTGTTAAATCTAAAACCATCCTCTCCACACAAAAATCCCCGTCTCCAATCACAAAACAGATTGAAAAGTCCAGATGTCGTAAATACAAGGGCACCTCTTAATCAAACTTTAAAGTACCATCCTCCCTGCCCTAACGTAGTGGAAATTCTTAACCTCAAATAACCCCAGTTCATATTAACATGAATTATAATGTTAAATCTAAAATCATCCTCTCCTCTAAACTGCCCCCTTAGACATCAAAAGTCTATGTACATGTTTACTAAATTATACCTATGTAACTAGTAGGTATCAAAACTGATTTATGCAAAATGATTTAATTATAAATTTTAAATGAAATGTCTGAATATAGAGTTATTTTGATAGAATAAAAAATGTGAGCTTGCACTTTCATTAAAAAGATAAGCTAATCAAGCTACTGGGCTCAGACCCCATCAATAAAGGTCCTAGCCCTTTTCTTTTTAATATATTATAAAATTCTATTCTACTCAACCTTAATAATTGGGAGCTTAATTTCTGTCTCCTCCTACTCCTGAATAGGTATGTGGATTGGACTAGAAATTAATCTTCTATCTATAATCCCATTAATTAGAAGATCGGATAATATAATAGCATCAGAAGCATCCCTTAAGTACTTCGTTACACAAGCATTAGCTTCATCAGTACTTCTTCTTTCAATTATTCTGATATCAATAAACAACATACATAACATTAATTCCTTTAGTCCTTTAAGTCCTTTTAATAGTCTGGTATGTACTTCCAATAGCACATCACGCCATAGATGCAAGCTTTTGTTAACCAGCTACGGTAATACTAAACTTTAAGATGCCCTTATTTAGCCTGACAGCATTTTTTCAGATATTTAATTTATTGGAAACCATCAACATTTCGAATTTTCATAAATTACCGACGGAAACCTAAATATATTAGGGTACGTTGTTACAAGTGCTGATTTACAGCATATTACGATATTATTTACATATATTTGGAAAATTAAGACTTTCATGGACTCCGAAAGTTTCCTTACAACATTTTAGTGGTACCAGTCCCAAGAATAATTTCAAAGTTCGTGTTTGATCAGTAAGGATTTCCTCCGGAACCCGCCCTGCCTGCCCATACTACATGAGTGCATTTTAAAACCGAATATACCAGTGCATTAGATAAATTTGAGGGCGACCTAGCACCGAACATGTCACTGTGCTATAGGAAAGTAGTTCCACGAAAACGTATACAAATTCCAATCGATGATAGCGCACTTAAGCCATTAATCAAATGCTTAGCTCAACGTTTAAATTCTCGCCTCCCCTACGACCTACCTAAATAAATTGCATAGAAGTGGACTTATCGATATTTATTACTGGACATTTAGTTCTGCACCAGTGAGAAAATTTCGTTATATAGTAATGGGTCCAATAGTGACGCGTCTGGGACCCCAATTCCTTAGAATATAGATGTCCACAAACGCATAACTTATATGGTTTTGTTAAGTTGGAAAATAATATTTCTGTTACCTTTGTTAATAATCTATTGCTGGTATCCAAGCGAGTAACGGTATTAAACTGTTTTTTAGAGGGGCCTCTTGTTAAACAGTACCGACTATCTGGAGCCATCGGTATTAAAGAAAAAGTGCCGGTAGACCTATAATTATAACCAAACGAGCCTACAGAAACTTTGTCAACATTTGCAAAAGAAACTGCAAAAGCACTAAAAGGAAATTACGGTCTTTTTGAATGAGTACAATAGTTTTAATATGTACCGAGAGATACATTAACTCCTGAATTTTGTAACAAGCTAGTAAATAATATGCCAACACGTATTCGAGCGGTTATCAGGTCAAAAGCAGTCATCACGAGTTACTGGTGTTATTCGATATATTCATTTAGCTGTGGGTTCCAACCTTTAGTTGTCAACCTTTGTTATACATTTTTTTTTAATTTAATTAATTAATTAATAATAAACTTAATTTATTTAACGCACTCTAAAATATTTCTTTTTGGATCCTTCAATGTAACAATTTCTTAATAAAGATGTTTGATTCAAAGTATAAGTAGATTGTCTTTCAAACAATCATGCATTTAAAAACATTAATAAAATAATAAAAACGTAGGCTTCCACGGCCAGAGTCAGTTGAAACCAAACGTGTTCCGGATTTGAATCGTGTCATATCGTTGTTTAAAATAAAACTCGACGTTTCGCTCACAATCGTATGGGGCTTCTTCAGGAGAGTGATGGCAACAGTTAGCACGGTAACTCAACGTGTGAACCACTATTAACCACCATTAATAAAATAATGTAACGAGTTATAGCACTGCTTGTATATTTGCTGGGGGTCGTAAAGATATATTTACAAGCAATGAAATTGATTTTTTTAACTATACTCTTAAAATTAAGATACGATCTGTATATTTCTACTTTTTCGAAAGAAAATCAATGTTAAGTTTTATAAGCGCACATCCGTAAATTCGGTTAGAAGGATTTGATACATATTCATTAAAATATTGTCTTTTTAAATTTTTAAATTTCGACCAAAAACCCAAAAGATATGTATTTAAGATAAGATTAAAAAATATTTAGGTGTAGGTAATGTATTTGGTTATTTGGATGTGGCCTTCAGCATGTACTTAAAAGTACATATTACAAAGGTGAAGACTCTGCTACTATTTCCTTTCTAATGTTGCAGAGAGCATTACGCCAATATCCAAACAACTTACATAAGTCAGTTCCCTTTTTAAAACCCATGCAGTGTACTACATGCTTACGGCAAGTAGGCGCTGGTAATATATCTGTTGGCACAGTTAGAATGACTTATCTACGACGGTTCTACCCAAATTAATTAAAACATAACTCTTAGAACTCCGAGTCCAAACCTTTAGCGTAACCGCTTTGGTAAATACGGCTTTGCCTCTAACACAACAGATAAATAAAATATTGCCTGTCCAGGTTCTACTTTGGTGCGCATTTATCAGATTTCCCAAATTGAAGTAGTAGTAAACGGCTGGACCAATTATGGAAGGTTTAAACTTACCGGACCTTTCCCAGAAATAGAGTCTCGCAGCCGCTCATTTGTTTGACCACCAGTTGGCGGCATTGTTATGAGTTATTGATAGATTTTTAAGGCGGCACCAGCCAGGTGAACGCCATAAAACCAGCTGACCGGTTAGGTTTTGTTTGAAAGAACATTGTCGGAGATGAATGTGTCAAGATGAAGGGAGAGCTAGCAAGTAGCAACGAAAAAAAAATGGTACATATTGTATCAATACAAACGTGGAGCGTTAATTACAAATGCAGCTGATTCCAATACTTTAAGGACGTGTGTTTATTGTAGCTTGCACAAGTGTTAGTGATGTGTGCGTATGCATGTCTACGGGGGCGTTGCGTTGCGGACAAGTGCTCGCATTCATTAAGAAATTATAACCGTCGTGACCCTAAAGATTCTTTTTAATAAAACAAAAGGGGGCAAGTTGCGGTCGGTGTTATTCCAAATACATGCGTAGGAGTTAAAGGTTAAAACGTAGCGAATACTTAGAAGTACATATAAACCACTTAACTGTTGGAAACAATCGTGACGTGTAAAACAATAATTTTGCATCGAATTTCTAGCATAGACGAGGTACTAGAGATTAGTTTGTATAATTTACGTTCATATTAAGCATAAATTATAGAAACAATAAAATTTAACAAAAATTAAATAATAAGAGAATAATGTCTGTGCAAAATACACAAAAAGGAATCAGTACGCTAATAATATAAAATCTTTTTTTTTGCATACGAAATATGTATTTTTCCGCAGGCAACGCGTGTCATAACGAAGTTCATTCTGGCACGCGTTATGACACGCGAGATTATATTATTTGACAGTATTCCTGACTGATCACAAAGACATGACAACTAGGTTAGACATATTTTTTACTGAATGAAATTCGAAATACAGATTAGTTTGCACACACGGTAGTATAAAGATATAACTTGGTAATTAGGTACGTTTATTTAATTACAGCTTTGATTATGAACATTGCAATTATGGTATATCTTTACAGTTATTCCAGGTAATGGGTAGACATAAAGTTTTTTTGAGTTCCTACGTCTTCAGCGACGTATTCATGTAATTTACAATTAGTAATGGCAGTGCACTGTGACCTGCGAAACACTCAAACGTCTCTTTGATGTATTTGGCTGGGACGAAAACATTTGTGCAACTTCTTCATCGAGAAGATATCAATATAACTCTCGACTACAGCAGGTAGCTTCCATCCTCCGTGACACCTCATCGCGATTAAATCTCTACTCATATTAATTAAATGCGAAATACTAAAATATATTCAAAACAATGTTTACCATATAGCTGAGAATTTGACAGTTTGACAAAAGTTGAAGTCACTCTGGACAATTTTCCAATTGTGTTAATCTCTACGGGTGCAGATATGCAATAACTGTTGCGATGTGTAAGAAAGCAACTGTTCCAATGTGTAAGAAAGGAACTATTACGATGAGTAAGAAAGAATAATATCTCTTGAGGCAGTTTAGCGCGAGACAAGACAGCCCAGTTTATCGCGAGACAAGATAGCCCAGCTTATCGCGAGACGAACACCTCGAGACACCTTTGATGTTCTAGCAAAAATCGACTAGTTTTGTCTCGCCCGACAGAGAATCTATCCCAAGGCAGGTTCACACTTTCTGAAGCACGCTTCGCGAAGTGTAATCCTAGCTTTATATTCTATGTCGTTTAGTGCTATCTTGATTAATTCGTCGCGCCTACGAACACCAGCGCAACCTCTTGACCTACTGACGAACGTTTTACAAAATGCTTCTGGTTTGGAGTAATTTGATGTCTACATTCTTATAAATATTATGACATACTTAACATATGGAATGGAGTACATCGATCATAAAGTAGCAAACTTCTTTGATTTGCTTTGTATTTAAAAATATGCGAATAAAATGTTTCTAGACACTGTCTTAACATTATTCTCAGTACAGCAAGTGTAGAAATCATTATTTTTTTTTCGTACACCCAACGTTATTTACTAACAAACTATGAAACTTACAAGGAATACAATGTTTATTATTACATTCATCATCGCCTATTTCTTATATATTATGTACTTTTAAAAACAAATAAAATATAATTAGAGTGACAATTTCTTAAATTTAAACAACATTAATGTGAAACGCCTTTATTCAACGTAAATGTTGGTCATATGACCAACCTGAAAGAAGCCGACTGCAGGTGTCGGTAATATTCATTTTATCGAAGGCACCATGGACAAATGGCAATATTTAGACATATTAAAGAAAAATGTCAAACAAAGTGCAGAAAAATTAGGTATTTTGGACACATTTATTTTTTATCAGGATAGTGATCCTAAGTACAAGTCCGGTGTTGTCAAATTGTCCAAAAGTTCTTCAAACTCCACCACAATCGCCGGACTTGAATGTAATAGAGCACCTATGGCAAGAAATAAAATTTAGGCTGAAAAAGCACACAATTTAAAATAAACAACAACTCAAACATGCAATTGAAGAAGAATGGTCAAAAATATCACCCGAAGTAACTAATAAGTTGGTGCTTTCTATGAACGACAGAATAAGTGCCGTCAAAAATAGCAATGGATGGCCTACTAAATACTGATTCTTAAGTTATAAAGATAATTAAAAAGATAATGTTTTCTTTGTTTATTTGTGTGTTGTTTTAAACTGGACGATTTTTACTATGATCGTCAATACTGCACTTATTTCTAATGGATGTTCTTCTTGTATGTTATACGAATAAAACTTTTTATATTTCTGCATTTTTATGTAACATACAGGCTATTTTTTAAAATGATATACGACACATATTAATATGAAATTAATTGTCAGATTTTACAACAAATTAATCTCCAATAGTAAGTGGACGATTTTCACTGTGACTAACTGTAGGTGTTTACTCTGTTATCAAACAGACAAATTGATGCGTTTCTACGCATTTTCAACATTTTTAATGCTTTCCGTTCAATTCCGACACTTATCAACTTCCCATTGCGATATGTAATACACCTAGCACACAGCATAGAAAGCCGGGAAGTGCCGATATGTAACGAAGCAGCTCTGTATCCCCTCAACACCACTGGAAGGCAAGCGAGGATGTTGCGCTCTAGTAATATGTAATTAACTTACTTGCCATTCATGACTAAATTCAAGTCATATCAAAAGCACTGAAATGATCTTCTGGCAACATATTTTTGTAATTTTTAACCGATTGTAATTTCTTTGTAGACAAGCCATTTGATCCCATTAAAAGTTTTGGGTATAAAACATTTCACGAAATCTGTAAAAAAATTATGATATGCTAATTGCTTTACCTTATCAACGTATTATTATTATTGACTTAAGTCGAAAAGCTAACTACAACCTGACAATATTTACTATTAATTACGAAAAGCAAAGGAAGCTGAACGCACATCCTTTACTTTTGTTTACGTAACAACAGTAAAGCTTCGATGATGTTATTACACATATCAAGACAACAATTGCTTTTTTCGGAAGTTAATTTAGAAAGCTTCTGCCCACTCCGAACAAGGATTGCTAAACTTACGTATAGTGTCAACAGTAGAATACCCCAAAAGCGTTAAATATGCAAATACCTGGTTTATGTCAAAAAAAGAACAACAGGAGATCTTTTAATCCGGCAATAGAAAAGCTGGATGTTATGCATCTATATTTGTTTATTTTTCAATAAACATAAGCTAACATTGTTTTCACTTATACACTCGATCAAGTAATAATTCTTTCAAACGCATGTACATATGTACTTCTTGCATCCACATCAAATTTATACAATACGTACGATACGTTTCAAAGTCGATGTACTGAAAATATGCAATCTATTCACGGGAATCTAAAAATACAGTGTTAGAGGTCATTAGACTATAAAAGATTCGTACGCTTTTAGAATATATAGCTGTGCAGATGTTACATCTTTAATGAAAATTTATTTCAATGAGTTGCTTCATTTACATATTTTAACAAGTTGTAGCCGACAACATAAAGATAATACGATAGAGATACCTAATTAGAACATAAGGCAGGATAGACGACATTTATATGCATATTTCCCTTACTTTCACAAAACAGCTGTATGTATAAATGTGTATTGACTGATAAGATTTTATCTAAAAAAAATTTTCGTTTACATTCCTGTGTTTCCCCTTGTGATAAATGCAAGCTGATAAAGTGACAACTATGTGCTGCTAATGCGAATGAATAATATTAACGTATAATAATAAATAAAATCAAAAATTTCATGAGAAATTCATACAGTGTAGACGCTACTATAAATAAAAGAATGCAGTTCAGTTGTTTGATCACATCCTTAAGAAAGTCCAACATAGGCATTATGTAATAAATTCAACTACTTTAATCCTGGCAGAAACTTGCGACACTTCCCTTACACAGAATATCGAAAGGCGTTAGTAAAGATTTTAGGGGTCACGGTACAAACGTGTGTTTCAACTCGCGGAGTACACCCAGAAACTTTCTTCCCAATCCTCAAGATAAACCGGATATAAAGGAACGATCGCGAATTTATAAAATTGACTGTGTTAAAGCCAGGCACCAGATTCGAGAAGCACATCGCATGCCACCGATACAGAAAAGATGCTAAGTGTAGCACACCACATAGGGGAAACCACACAAATATCTCTCATAATTTGCTATACGGTTGACAACGAGAATCCATGATTTCTCGAAGCAGCTGTTCCGAATAAATCAAATAACAACTTGTGGTGTGGAGCGTGCCGATACCTTGTTGTTATTTGGTAAATCAAGCGGGCGTCTTTATAGCTTTGGATTCAATTTTCGAATTGTAAACATTTATATACCCGGAGTCGATCACCTCCAAAACTATTACGAGTAATATGAACATAAAAACCGGAAGACGTAGAGAAAGTTATAGTAAATTAATCAAATTAGCGCAAAAAATGCAGACTATCATTCCCGTACCAAGCGGAAAAAAGACAGAATATAATTAATAGGAAGATAATTTACATACCATAGCATCTAATAACTTAAACAAATAAACCATAAAAATCTGCCTTTATTTGTGGTCATAGGTAACTAATGAGTTTGATTAATGGCTAATATGTTAAATAGACTTCAAAAGAATCTGAATAGGTTTCGAGTTCATTAAAATTAAAATTTAATTTTAAGAAGTAGCCGACGTTGAATAAGCTCCCGCGGATCAAAAATTACATTCTCTTATTTCGTTAATCAACAATTAAAAGGTGCCTTTATCATGGCGATCTTGACGTGATCGAAAGCTCTTTTATCCGTCGAAAAAACAGACGAAGTGATTGATGTGGTACCTTTTGTATCGCGCGAATATAAACGAGAAACACCCGATTTGTTTATGGGCAACTGTACGAGCGCGCAAAAGAGGTGTTAACATGACACGAGCACCAAGTTAATAATGATGCGAAGATAATAAAGAAGCGGACGGAACACGGTTTGATGCTAGTCAGAGTACTCTACTTATATCAATCAAAATTAAGGTCAGTGACAGTAATACAGGATGGGAAAAAAATAGATAAAAATCCACTATACGTTGAGCCTTTAGGCCCGTCACCTTATAAATGCGTACGAAATTACCCGCAGGGTGACTTCTTGGAACTAAGGGGAAAAAAATCTATCAAGTCGTTAATGGTATTGCTTTAGAACTTAAGTGCATGATCACATACGTATGTTCTACATGGACATATATAAAATTGATTTCCTTCGCCAGCATGATCCATTTTTGAAAAAAAGCTATGAGCAAATGTTATTAAATACATATAGTTTTTAACCACTCTTTCGCTAAAACAAACAAAATAAAAAGCAGGCATCTAGCTTTCTGCACAGTTTTTCAATCAATAAATTGTTATGAATTAAGGCACAACCTTGCAGTGTGCTAATATGGCGCAAGTTAACTATTATTAAGTTTATTATGTTGAATATATCAGTCCTATATAAATTGATTTTAATTAAATTCACATCTAGCAAAAAGTTGGCGGCAAATTGACAATTTCTTTATTGTCAATATTTATTTCAGAAAATTGTTAATAAGATAAAACTTCCTGCATTCTTTAAAATGAAATTTTAGCCAAACGGAAATACTTCTGCTTTTGCAGAAATAGATGACAATTAAGAATATTTATAAGAGCAAATATTTCTAAAAATATCGATTAATATTGTAACATTGTAAAGTTATTTGGAATCTCATTTAATGTGCAGAAAACCAATCTTCAAATACAATGCTGTTCTTTGTTTTATCCTTTTCGGAACTATAGAACCGACTCGTGAGCAGTTCCCAAACTAAATTTCGTCAGAAAACATTGTCCGTTGTCCATTTTGACGGAAGTAACAAAATACAATAGGAATTCCATATAGATCACATGGTTACCACAAAGTTTTCAAAGTAACCTTCGTACTTTACTTGAAAGAAGTATTTAGTATTAAAGAAAAATTGGTGGGGTTGGGTCAATGGCACACCTTCTCGCTGAGTTTGCTTTTGTGAATGTCGTGTCGATAAAAGAAGGATGTCCTGGGTTATTCGCCTACTAAACCGGCAGAATGGTGCAAGGGTAGAATCGAGAAACTTACCAGACCACCGAAACCCTTTTGCTCCACCGTAATATAAGACAATAAATAACAAAGTTCGTTAAATAGAATACAAAAAAAACTGTTCCATGTCGCAAACTCTTGCTATGGGCGTCGAAATTTTGACATATTTCGTTTTTCTCCTAAATATCTCATGCAGTGATCATTTTAAGTAAGTTAAGTTTGAGCAGATCAAGTTTATCGGAAGAAAATAGCACAATATCATTATTATATTAGCCCCGGTTTAGTTGCTGTAGTTACAATTTTTGTATAAAACTTTCTAACATAAAACTAGTTATTTGCCCATGTTAAGATAATGGGCTTGTTACAATATTAATTTAAATACAATAGCAGACGTACCCTATTTTTAAACAATTGTCGAATAAAATAAAATTCTAGTTTGCTGTTTCAAGCGTTCATTACAGAAAAACTAGATCTAATCGCGAATGTGCCGCATTGTATCTTCAAGAAATCAAAAATAATTAAGTAATTAACAGCAATAATGACGGGTTATCAATTTTCTAAAAGCTACAGTCATGATTCGCTTGTTTTATTGAGTCTTATTTCGGTTTATGATATTGAAAACACTACGATTGAGTATTGCTTAGCATTGAATTATAAGAAAAGAAAGGAGGAAAACACCAGAACGCCCCAAATTCATATTTCAACTAGCAAAGATTGATTTCAGTTTGGGTGCAAATGAGTCTGTCAAATTTCTGTTCTCATTGATGTAGTGTTGGCTTATCTTTTTTTATAATCATTTTTGTATGTTAAAATTAGAGCACCATTATTTTAGCTTTTTGTGTGTTGTAAGCAGAGTGTAGGAGTGCAATAAAGAATTCCCCGTGATGCAGAAAACACTTATCTCATCCTGTTCTAAATTTTCTATTATAAACAATGAACTAGGTATTGTCTAGTAAAGAACTACAATATTTGATCACAAGATGAATCTAGACGCTATTAGTAGTTGGAGACAAGGTCTTTGTTGGCACTTCTGGTTGCAACCTAGTTTGTGGAAGGGCTGAGGGTACCTAAAGGCTCTAATTTAGACGCTTTTCTATTCTCTATTTACACGTCTTATTTGTTTTTCTTCAATAACTTTTGCTCTTCTTAGCATTTATATGCGGATGACATGCAATTATGTTCGTCCTTTTTTTTTCCTGAGAATGTGGAGGATGAATCAAGATCTCGAAAATCTGTTTAGTATAACTAGACGTCGCTGCTTGTCCATAAATGTCGGAAAATCATGCTGCTTAGTGTTCAGTGGTTGCATGTTAACGGCAACCTTCTCTTAGGGATAATGTTCGAAGTTTGGATAGCTCCAAACTTCGAACGTTATCCCTTATCCCCTTATCGAACGTCATGGATAGTAATTTAAGATTAAAATATCACGTTGGCTTGTGTATTCGGCGAGCTTACTGGAATTTTAAAATGTTGTATCCTCATAGGCATACACTGTGCGTTGTAGTCACAACTTTGCGACTCCCTGGTATTATCACATTTTAATCTTTGTGATACAGTTTACGGAAGCTGCTTGGATCAGGTGGACATTCGCAGAGTTCATGCGATTTATATTTGGGTTTCGCAGGAGACATAGAATATTTTATAAGCATTCAGAATTGGGGTGGCTCATTATCATTAGAAACAGAAAGTTACATTTTCTCTGTTTTGTTTATAACACTTTAAGCAACAATGTTCCACCACTATTATCTACTATCCACTACAATTGTATAAAGAACGAACCGCCAAGTGCAATATTTAATGACCAGATATTTAAGTAAAGCGCTGTAGACGCTAGCGCCACAACGATACACGCTTCTTCGCTAGAATTACTATTAACAATTTACTTATAAAGCTGATGAAATAAATAAGAAGGAAAGGGTCTTCGCTTTGAGACAGACAGATTGGAATGATTGTCAGCGAATTCGCTAGCATTCAAATTTAGAGAAAACGTTTAGATATTACACAACTCTCACTTCAAATATGCGTATGTACCTTTAACATGAATTTAATGTCCAAACTTGTAAGTTATGGAATTCGTTATAAAGCTGATTAACAACTCTGTAAGATCTCAAGTACACATTTCTTATGACCTTTAGACTGCGTGCAAAAAGTACCGTTAAAATTAGTGAAGTATTTCGCACTAATTCGACAACTGACATAAATAATTGACTTTATCATAGCATAAATTTATCTGTAATATTCATAACTTCTCTTGTAATATACGTAATTGCACAAAAACATTAAATGGTGTGTTTACTTGCAGTTTCCGCAAGAATCATGATGTACAAATTTCAAAACAAAAGGAAGTGTTGTGGTAGGATCAAACTTTGACCTTTGTATAGTTTCACACTACATTAATTCTTAATTCTACACTACACCGTTATATAAACAGTTGTATTAATTTGCATTGTGTAGAGTAGAGAGTATCACACCACACATTAATTCTTGAACTAATTTCGCAGTACCCTACGTGAACGCTATTTTAGTTAAAAATGTTTGCTTTCTGCATAGTAACTTATAAGTCAAGCAATTAAAAATATGAGAAATATAGCTTGTTAAATAAATGGTTACCTTTTTAATTTTCCGAATAAAAAGCTTCACTAAGCTTCTTTATAACATATAAAAAATAACAAGAAAAGGAATTGCAAATTATGATGTACAGCTTTTCAATTCTCCTCCGTATACTGTATGTATGCCCGCCTGTTCTTTACAACTTACATATTACAAAAGAGTACGTAAAATTTCAAAAATAGATCGATCATGTTGCCCACGCTCATGTTGTTAACTCCTCCGTAACGTTTCCAAACTGGAGGTTTCCTTATGCTGTCTAACTAATTAAAAACGGCGTTCTAGGAGATTTATACATACATAATCACATTCTTCCTCAGTATTTCATACATGAACCTGGTAATCATTATCCTAATTAACTCCTAACGTATCGCTTGAAGGCATTTTTAACTTTCCACTATCATTTTCCCCCTCATTTGTATGTACTCATTAAAGTACATGTTCATTAAATTTATTAAAAAAGGCGGACAAGTGAGCACTAAAATCTTGCCAGCCTTCACGTACTCATATGAAGTGAACGTCGGAAAATTGAACAATACAATAATAAAACAATACTAGCTTTCCACATATTTGTGCATGTGAATTCCTTCGTATTAGAGGCATAGTGTTAATTATTGAAAATAACGCATAGATACCAAACGCTTAAGCAAACTACTTATAGTATAGATACAAATGTTTTACATAAACTTATAAGTGCACATAGTATTACGCAAATTTTATTCGAAATAGAAGGCACGAACTGAAAGATAAACAAATACTTGTGGCTTCGCATCATGTTTACGATTAAATTATCGATTGATTAATTACGTTGTTATTTTGTACTGATAGGCGCGTTCTTTCTGTATGGTTGTAGTTTAAATCATTCACACAGAGAGAGTTGTCCGCAGTGAATTAAATTCTAATCTCAAAAAATAAAATACGTTTTCTCTGACTTATTCTAGCGGTAAGGTGGACACGTGTACTTATTATTTATGGTAACGGTAAAGAAATTCATAACTTTTTACAATGATTATAATTATTTATTAAGCACCAAGCATGAAAGATGTGCATTGCTGAGATGCTGAAAGATTCCACTACAAGTTTTGATTGATCTTGTAGGTAAAGGGTTGGTTACTTTATTAATATATAAGCTAAGCTGAAATGAGCTCACGTACAGAGTATTTTTTTATATTTTACACTATTTCAGTGCACCTCCCGCCTTATCGTTGGAACAAAACATACTTTCTCTTCAAATCCGGCTGTTTCTCCGCAACGTATTGGCCTTTAAATGCAAGAATTTAACGAGAGCTACATACCGATTTTTTCAATTTTTACAAAAACACCAACATCGGCATTTTCAAAAATTCTTTCAACACATGCGCAAATACATTGCCAAAATATTTTTAACAAGTAACACCGTCTTCACGTCTTCATGGCGAGGCTTGAATCTTTTTGGCCCACTCTCGCATCTATGGTGTCTATGAAGCCCCAAGATTAAAATCTTGAAACATAAATAGCCATTGTTTTCTTTAATAAACTGAAAATTAAAGGACTATTTCCAGATGTTTTAGTACCACCTGTGTGTTTTTCTCAATAGCTAAAGCAAGAGTAATCTAACAAAATGGTCGTCTTGCATATTTACAAATGTATGTTTCTGGACTTGGCTGTTTTTTCTAAAATATTTTCCCACTTCCGGTCACTTCCGGTTGTTATGAAAATAAACCTAAACACTTTTATTTTAAATAGAACCTCCTGTGTATTTATCCTTTTTATAATTCTTGGCTGGATTTTAGACAAAATTGGTATAGTATGTGGTTAAAGTAAACCGTTTAGGAAACATTAATCTTCCTGTAAAAGATTGATAGTTGTGGAAGTTGAAGGAAGCCGTAGTTTTCTAAAAATATTTTAGGTTGACAAGGCAAAACTTCAACGTGTTATAAGGAGAGGTTTGAGCTTTATGGCACTTCACTAAAACTGAAAGATAAGCAATGTACATAGTTTTAGCCGTGGAAAAGTCGCGGCCTTGACAAACGCCTGAATTATTTTGCCTTAAATCTCTACTTATATAACATTTAAATGAATTTAGAGCAATTTCCCTTTGTTTTTATAATTGGTTACTTTAATGTTCAAGAGGTTTTGCGCGCCTTAAATAAACTAACAGTAACCATGGTTTCTGGACACGATATCCTTCCAAGGTTCCTTCTTCATGACTGCGTCCCAGTCTTATGTGTGCCTCTGTGTTCGATCTTCAACCTGGCGTTCGTACATCTTCCATCTTGTTGGAAAATCAGTCGGATAACGCCGGTATATAATTATAGACCAATCAGTGGAACCTCAAGGTTCTAACTTAGGTCCTCTTCTTTTTAATATCTACATAAACGACCCTCTACTTTCGCTGGACAACAATGTACTTGCTTATGCAAATTACCTAAAAATTTGCAATGCTCTTACATCTCTGTCCGATTCACAGCACTAGCAGAAAAATATAAGAACTATTAGTGACTGATGCTTTATCAACAAAATTCGACTGAAGATTGACAAGTGTACTGTTCTCAGCTTTACCCGTTCTTGCAATCCCACAGCTGTTTAATGATAGCGTGTTCAATACCCTTATTTCAAGAGTAAACCTATTTAAGGATCTGGGTGTCGTATTTGACCCGCAATTATCGTTCTCCCCACATATTGAGGCTGCGACGTCACTTGGGTTTCTGTTTAGAACTTGCAAAAACTTTTCTAACATTAACACCTTAAAATCGGTTTAGTATTCACTTGTGCGTTCTCGCCTCAATTATCACCATCAATTATCAGTCGAACGTCTTCAGAAGCGATCCCTTAAATATGCAAATCTGATGGTATTTATCCTCCCCAAGCAACAGATTATACTAATCTGCTTCTCAGATATGATGTCGTGTCGTTGACAGAGTGCAGAAATGTGGCAAGTGGAAATTTTATCATAAAATTAGTCAACCATCAAATAGATTCACCGTCTTTACTTAACCAAGTCGGTCTCGTTGTACCATAATACTGTTGTAGGTCTCCTGACACATTTTATTTACCCACCGCACGAACTAATATATTGTTAAAACCACCCTTAAGCCATATGTGCAGGAATGTTAACCAGACAGACGTGGATCCTTTCAGTTTTTCTATTAGATCTTAGATATTATTTGTAATATTTAAACTAGGTAATATAGGAAGTAATGGTAACAATTGTTAATTTCCTTTTTTTTGTATATTTGCTTAATTTTGTATTGTATTCTAATCTTGTATTTTGTCCTATAATTGGATTTTTCTTAAATCTGTTGGCCGAATAAAGTTTATTATTATTATTATTTTAGACACCTTACTTAAAAAAAAAAAACAAAACTTTAACCTTCTTCGTTAAAAAACATTGTTGTGCAAAATTAAAATCTATGACGCCTGTAAAGCACCGACGATCTACGGAGGGTTATGAAAGCTTTGGAACTTTAAAATCAAAATATTATCGAATTTTCCCTCTACCAATAATTTCCTGATTAAGAACAATATATATAAAATAAATAAGGTTGATACTTTACTTCGCATGTCACAAAATTCCATGTCGTTTCCAGGTTTAGGTACCAATGATTATAATTGGATAAAGAATCATTTTAAAATGTCTTGAATGTAACACTTACAAAGTATTTTTTCCCAATTCTTTAAAGTGAAAACGATCGAAGAAGGAATTTTTACAAAACAGACAAACCGAGAAATTGTATGCATACAATATGTTCTGCATTAGAGAACACAATGCTTGTCTAATGATCGAGCTCCCAATACTGGATGGATTTAGTGAAGAACTTGTTCGGTAGTTAATGCTATTCTGTGGAACCACTAAGAACAGAAATGATTTTTCGCTGGAATACAAAAAATAACTGCCTAATAATGAAGATTTCAAGGGCTACAATCAATAGATACATTTGTTGCTATTCAAACTTCAGCGCATAGAAGTAAGCAGTACATATGAATGCAAGTATTTTGTGATCAAACAAACAATCTATGCAATTTGAGTAGCTTACTTCTATGAAACTACAATCTGTACCACCTTGATTTGTATAACGGCTTTTATTCTCGTAGGGAACACTATGATATACAGCGTGTTCAAATTGTACAGAGTAATGCTTCTTTAGATTATATAATAAGTACGTTATATGAGAAAATGTTTCATGTAAAAGTTGTTTGGCCAGGATTATTTTGGGTTATGCAAGAAAATTATTGTTTGTCGGTTTTGGCATACGACGTTATGATATAATTTTTTCAAATAGAATGGTATGGCTTTTATTTAGCTGTTTAATAAAGCCATCTTTTCTAATTATAACTGTTTATTGAAAATACTAACCTACGTATAGTTGTCGATCAGCTACTACTAATTATTAATTACAAAAACAAGTAATCAACTTAATTCTTATTTACAACTAATGCCATGCAAAAGCTTCCACGTGTATTGCATTTTCCCACAGTAACAACTAAAATTAGTCAATTACAGATGTTCTTGACATTTACATTGCGTTTACAAAGACACCACTTTATGTCTAAACGTTCCAATTTTTTTGCGTGCGGTACACTAACGAGATAAACCTTGGCATGCCTGACAATTTTTTTGCAGCCGCAAAAACTTACTATAAAATACAGCATTACTAATTTAACAATTCGAAATTGTACACATATTGTACACAATTGAAAGCTTACGTACTTATATGACTTAATCGTCGTAAAACGTGGGGTGACTATGCCTTTTTTCTTGCCAGGGCGTTGTCAGTAGGTTAATGAAGGTGTATTACGTCAATGTTTGGCGTCGGCTATCCGCGGAGAAGCACAAAACATAATGGCCTGTTGTACCGGAACGTTTACTTCCTTGTATCCGTAGAAAATATGGTCATATCCACGTTGTACCGCATTGTATGTTAATTGGCTGGTCGCTCAACCTCTACGTCGGTTGTTTGGTTCTTAAATGTGGGGCGTTACTCGACACGAAGTACATAAACACAACAAATAACTTTTTGGTGCCTTGATCTACCTAAATTACGTTGGCAAAAGACTCTTTTTGTTGGTTTAAACTTAATTATTCGTTCTAATTTAATGTAAGCTGTTTTAGTGAAACAATTTGGTTTTTCGTTCAGAACTTTACTTGAATTATTGTAATAACTAAACCTATTCTAGTCATCGAATGCGATAAATTGTTTGTTTAGCGAAAAAAATACCACGTGTAATTATTGCGATGACGAAGAATCCCGTTCAGCCGCAAGTACTTTAGCAACATCTGTACGTTTCTTTTCGAAGCCTTTTCCGATTCTGGAGTGGCTTATATAGCTGAGGCCCCTATTGCTCCCATCTCTGAGTTTCTGTTGGGTAAATATATGCTCAGCCAACGATGATCCGGGGTAGCAATAACAAATGTAATAACAATTAACTAAATCTATCAGTAACAGACGAGCGAAAGGCCGCCAAGGCAATCCAAGTTCTTTAGGTTGAATTGTGTTAAAGAGAAGACGTGTTTAGGTACTTTATTTTAAAGTAATTTTGAGTCTTAGTAATATTAACATTCTGATTTCAAGTTCGAATTAAATCAGTGACTTGAAAAAACGCGGTGTTTCATATATGGCGTAATGGTAAAAAAGTCATAGTTTCAGGGTTTTTTTTTTTCATTAATTCTTCATTCGTAAATTTTTGTATATTTCAGTCTACACATTGGAACTGCCTTACTTCTGGTCATAAGTACAATGTTATAAATTACAAATTCATTCAACATCAAAAGCCAGGGTTATTAGCGCCAGGTGGTGTCACGTTCGATCGAGTCCAGCAAGCCAATGACATCTGTCAAGGTTATGCAGTTCCGACATCTTTTTTGCGTTCTTCAACGGCTCATACAGCCTTGGATCCTTTCTCGTCGTGCCCTTCGTTTTGTTAGGCAAATCTATCTCCAGCCGGCGATAATTCCAGGTGAACGGCCAAATTACTCGTCTTCGCTCCATTTTCTTGTCATTTTTGATGTTCGCCTTTAACATAACATCTTCCCACAAACATTGCCTATTTGAAACGTGTATCGGTAACAGACGATGAAGAGACGCCACGAAAATCTGCTTCATTAGTTCCAGTCGTTCTTGAGTAAAATCATATTTGATTAAGTAGTGAAATTCCAAAGCAACTTGAAATGTCAACACAAATGTCAAGATTAATTTAAGTTTAAGCATTTAAATGAACACGTAATTTCTTACCTAACGCGTTACCAGAAAGCGTGGATACTATTTTTATCACGTCAATTTTAATTTAACTTTAGATTAAGATTAAAACGTTGCAATTTACTTTTTTTTTCTTAAACTGTTATAAGATTGCAATTTATTTTTAAGCTTTCAATAAAGGGGTTAAGTAACCTTATTATTTCTCCCAAAACGGATGTTTAAATTAAAATTAACAATTTACTTACTTACGTAAACCTGATCAGTATGTGGAGTATAAGTGCCTACAGTATTTGATTAACGCTGTAAACATTGAACTTCCGCTAGCATTTATTTTAAACGTAGTGGTTCATCGAACTAATTATTTGACTGTTGATTCATACGTTCTCAACATTCAGCGGCGATGTATGTAAAAAGAATGTACTTAAACGTTTAATACACATGTTCTGTCTGAAAGAAGTTCAAAATATATCTACCTTTAGTTTGCTGTGATTAGCATTTTCGTTGCTGAGTTGAACAATAACTATGTGTGTGCACAGACGGCAACTGATTTAAAACTTGAAGATGTACGTGCATGGAAGAAATTTATGTTATCTACCTAGCTATGAACAAAATAAGCGAGATTGGCAACTTTTTGCTGAAGAATGGTTGTAAGATTTTAATGCAAGCTGACCAAGTTTCGTTCATGTTGAAAAAATTATAAAGAATCAATCAATAAAAAATAAGTGAAATTCAGTTAGATCACAAAAGTGTTATCGAGTTCTTGACGAAGGAGGCAAGTGGACTCAAGAAAAATTTCAATGAGAGAAGGAATCAATTCAAGATGACCCAAGATGCAGAAGGTCTATTGAAGCAAGAACCAACCAAGGCATCAAGGAAGTTAAGGAACTAGTATTAGCAAATCGAAGAATAAAGGTTTCAATGATTGCTGCTGAAGCAATAATATCAGAAGCTACAGTCTTAATAAGCTTAGATAAAAATTTAGGAATATTTACGGTGTCAGCACGGCAACAAATTTGTGAGGAAAACTTGGCAGCATTGGTTAACGACAATGATCTTTTCACAAAAATTGCAGTCTTCATGGCTTCATGGCTGCGGTGTTTCGGGATGCAGAAGGGATATTATTAATTCGATACATATCTGGAGAAAAGCACTACAATAACAAAAATGGTTTATAACGGAACAAAGTATTGATAACTGCCATTCAGTAAAAAATACCTCAAAATTGTGGGGGCCAGAATTCACTAGTCCAAAAAGTAATTAACGACCACAGTTTTATAGAGATAAGACATCCATCTTACAGGCCGGACTTGGCATTGAGCGACTAAAAATCCAAGTAGATAATATTTTCTCTTCACGTATTTTGCGCATGATATGCAAATAAGATTAGGTTCGCAGTACCGATCATCTCAAAAGAATCAAACAGCAGATGATAATACATATACAGCCTTAATAGGTTTACATATAATTTCAATATTGTGATATGTTCACAGATATATAGAAAAAAGTAGTGCACAATCTAAAAATTACGTTACAAGATGTTTCGCCGGAAATTCTCACAATAGCGAAGCCAAAAAACTCGTCTTTCGGCATTCCAAAAATCAAGGAAGCCATAACTTATTTAATTAGCAAATCTTGTAAAAGATTCTGTTATGATACAAGGAGGTATCGTGTTAAAGCCTTTCAACTACATTCACGTATTATACATATTTGCTGTTGATTTAAGATATATGGCCTGTCAACGGAATTAAGTCAATTATGCGCATTTAATCTATTAATCCCAGTTATGTAATAATTATTAATGTATGGGAATAACGACTTACCCCGAAGCATTACTATTTTTTCTTTGGCACCTAAAAAAAGTTCTTTGAATTATTAATGTCCATAACACGTTAGTTCTAATTATCTTCTTTTATGCTGTACAATTTAAGATTTCACCTATTATGCAAATGGCAGACATTAATATTACCTAACTACGTTCCGATTATACCTTATTATTATTCGCTTCCTTGGCAAAAAATTAATGATACTGTCAATTTTTTACGGTAGATAAACAGGCATAACCGTTTACTTACTTTGGGAGCTGGGTTACTGACACGATATTCTTGCATTTTCGGGGCACGTGAATACAATTTGACACAGTTATTTTGTTACACGCGAATTTCAAAGGATCGATAACAAATTTCTGGTCAATGTTCTCGAAATAAGATTGACTTTGAATACCGTACAATTCTGCTGATGAAATTGGAATTGTAGGCCAAGCTATTATTGTCGTTGTCATGGTAATTTGACTTGAATTGAATCTGTTCGTTTCTTGCCGTTTGATGGCCAATTTATACAACGCAAAGTGCAGGAGATTTTGATGAATGTTATTGTGCTACAAGTGATTTGTTAACTTTTTGTTAAACAACGGTACGCATTCATAATGGACAAGCAGAATAAATGAATGGAAGAAGTTGCGCGTATAAGCCCCAGACATTCGCAAATGGTTTGGAATTGATTTGATTAAGTGATGTTGATTGAGTTCCTCCTGTAGGCTCTTTCGTAGTTCAGTTACATGTGTATAGTCCGTTCAATCCTTCTTGGCGGGTGGGACAAAATATTGCGCAAAGTGAAACGACATTCCAGCTGCAAGGATTGGACGGACTATACACACATATGCACGTTGTACATATACAATCCAGTGAGTTTTGCGTCTTGTAGTCATGCTATCCATCCGGTCAGACTTAAAATTGAAGCGGAATGTTGATAAAGAAATAAAGGTGGTGCTTGATCTATATGGTTGCTTGTTAGTTCTTAAAAGGGAACTTACTATTAGCACATTCTTTTAATTTATTTCCTTCATTAACAATTTATTTAAGGGTAAAGACATTAAGTCTGTAGTTCACTAAGGTTACTATTGTGGCTAATATTGGTTTTAACTTTATAGATATACAGTGTGTCCCCGAATTGATTTCAGTACAATAGGCAAAAAATTTTAGAGTTTCGGTTTAATGGTTTGGAATACTATCATGAAGATTACATGAATTAAGTAACCCCATAAGTTGAAATTTGCAGGGTTCAAATCCAGCGATGTTGTTGGCCAATGTATTGCACTATCCATGTAATCCAGTCCACCTATCGGGAAAGTGAGGGTTTAAAAAATTTGTAATCAGATGTGTTGAATGAGTTGGACATCAATCTTGTTGAAGATAAAATTCTTCTAAATTTTCGTCTTCCATGATAGGAAAAAAAATTTTCAGACACATCCAGAAGTCGATATAAAATTTAAACTAGTGTGGAACATTTTTTTCTCCAACCCATAAACAAAGCAACAGTCGTTACTTATCGTCTCCATCTTCTTACTTATTTTAACTAATTTTGGTTAGTTTAATTGGTTTAATTTTATTTCCTTTAAGAATTCTATGTTTGTCCGATTTTCTTTTTTTCCTTCTCAATGATAAGTTATTATTATAGTTCTCTCACTAAGGATGCAGCTGCACTAGCTCTTTCCTCTTCACAAATACCACACTTCTACTTTTTTTTAAACTTTTGCACAAGTTTTTTCAGTCCATTAACGGCAATAGCCATTATTGGACATGGCTCATGAAATCTATTAACAGTATGAGCATAAGATGCTTCTTTCAACCCATAACATTTTATTAGATAAATGTGCTGTTCCAGGATCAACATTCGTAATACAGAAAGCTACATAAAGTACACGTAATCAAGTTTGCTGATCTCTTTGAAATTTTACGTAACCAGCATTTTTCCATATTATTGATCGAAGAAGCGCTTTACCTATATTTTTCACATTATTGACGGCCCTTTTAATTTCTAAATAAATTAAAAATAAAAACGTTATTAAAGTATTTGTCAGACCAAGCAGGCTGGAATCTCGAAACACAAAAATGAAATTCTAAAATTTTTGTCGATTAAACCTATATGAATTCAATTCTCAAGCCAACTCGTTTTCAACCAATGTTACATTTTTTAACTAATTATGCAATATCAAAGCAACAATAGGCGGTGTTTTTAAAGAACTATTAGTACGTAGTAACGTAACGTCTAGTAATAGTTCTCTATTAATTCTCAATTACTGGTGGAATCGAGAATTTATTATGATTAAAGATTATGAAAAAACTAAAGCAATTAGCATATTTCAACTAATTTGTATGCTACTGAGTAACAATATAGTGTCAAATATTCATTTTCTGTTAAACTAAATTGCCTGGACGTCGGCGTCGGACGGCCACCTTCTCATACCTACTTCAAAATTCACCTCCGAATTGGAAGAAGTCTGTCTCCAATTCGCTTCACATTGAATTTAATGTTCTTGTAGATATATACTTTAATTTTACTTCTGAATTTTATCCATGTTATTAGGCTAACATCTTTTCTCTTGCTCTTCCTTTCATGGCAATTAGGAATTTTTAAATTAATTTGAATCTTGATAAGCAAGACCATGAATCAAATCAAGTCAGTAAAAATGTTTGTATGTTTCATATACGCTCGGATTGAACTTGAACTTGAATTGTGAAATATGTGACATAATTTTTAACCTGTTTTGTTTTTTTCAACCAAGGCTGGTTGTACATATCTAAAAAAGGGGAAAATGAAGCTAAGGGATCTCAGAAAAAAAGGTTGGCTGAAGTAAATAGCACTAGAGAAGCTTCAAGAGGAAGTTCTTACATTACTCTATAAGTTTTTAGCCCTATTAAGTTACTAAATGTAAACAAAATTGCGTTTGAGTGTGGGACAGTAAAGCTGGTAAAGCAAAATTTGAAAAAAAAAAAATTCGCAACAATACTTGAGCTGTCATTATGAGTTGAATTTACGAAAACCGCAGCTTTGTTGGTGGAACTGCATAAAATTCGTGCGCTATAGTTTCACTTTTGTTTATGTTACAGTTTGTATGGCCGTAAGTCTAAGTACAACACTAAGTTGTATCTTTATGATATTAATGAAAATACTGTTATTTGAATACTTGATTTACGACGTTTCTTATGGAAATGTATTATTGATTACAACAGTGAAATTGTTGATGCGGAACTAATTTTGGTTTACAAACTTAGAGACAAAGATATCTTGAGGGTAAGTGGTAAAATAGGAAAACTTGAAAATTGAGAAGGTGGGAGGTTTAATCAGGATAGAATTAAACTCGCATTTCTGGATATTCTCTAGAAATCTTAAGAGGTGCTTTTTGATCGTTATTTTTTTTTAGTCAAAGTCATGGAATGGCTTGAATCCACGTGTTTTTTCTTTAAGAAATTACTAGAGCTTCTAAAAACTTAGATTTTCTCGCCTTTAAACTCTTGGACAATTAAAATATGTGATACGGTAGGTAACTGTCGCCATATCGCCCTAGATGACAAGGAGAATGGTTTCCAACGTACATCGACAATTACAGCTGCCAAGATAAAATGTTTAAAACTTAGTGTCATTCCGCGGTAGTAAAATGAAATCATATTCACCTTTTATGTTTACCATTAACTTCTAAAATGTAAACATTTATTTTACCACACCTGTAGGTACATAAAAAATATTCCTTTTTTAGGTTAAAGTGTCGTTAATTTGGTAATTTCCTCGTAGGCCATACCAGGAATTTACCAACGCTTCTGGCGTCAAGAAGGGGGCCCTCCATGGGCGTAAGGAGTAATATCTGCAACGGTCTTGAGCATCTACATAATAATATACCCGTAATAAAATACCCGGACGAGACCACCCATGAGTTAAGATGTGTTGCTCTGCGGAGTGGTGCAGTTGAATGGTGACGGCCCGAGTATTGCATTGTAAGGATCGGACGACGAACTTGAAAATTGCACCATAAGTATCCATGTAAATAAAAACACCACGATGGCGGAGTTCGAACGTCGCTCTCAGGTCGCACTTGTTGGCTTGTTCCGTGGCCAAAAAAGAGAACTACTCCCGTATCTTGAGTTTGAACAAGCTTATCGCGTTAAGTATTACCCTTGTCTAAATCTCAGACACGTAGAGTAAACATAGTTGCGAGAGAGGGCAAAAGAGGAAGATAAACTGTGTCCACACGCTGTTATAAAGTTGGGGTTTTTAAGAAAATTGATGATGCTTTTCCCAGGCGTAAATACGAGTCTATATTTGCATCATTCTTCAAAGTAAACATTGTGTAACCTTATCTAAGGTAATTGTACGTATACCTGTGTATATGTATCACGTAAGAGTATCTCCCAACCTTAAGAAGAACATTTTGTCGTCCATCTTATGTTACATACAATCTTCGGTAGTGGTACCTCTATAAATAGTCACGTTGCTTTAGAACAGCCTGCTGACCTTTTGTTTCGCATTTTGCCAACAAGTGAGGAATGATGTTTTTGTTAACAAATTTGTGGTCGATTAGTGTGCCTCGTGTTTATCTTTGAAGTTAGATATTTCGACAGTTAAAAAGCGTTTGAAGTTGAAAATCTCTCCAGTTTACTTTTGTTTTTAATTCCAGCGAATGCAGCCAGAGCAGTAGCTTTAGTTCAAGATGGTCGTAGCCAATATCATGTTGCTCGGGTACTAGGTGTTACGCGTTTAGCAGCTCAATGAGCCGTTCTATGTTTTAATGAAACCGGCAACTATGCTAGAAGACTAGGATCAAGCAGTTGAACGAGACGATCGATTTTTGGTTTCTTCAGTTTTGAGAGGTAGGTTCGGCTGGAGTGGCAAGTAAGGCGAAGTAAGAAATGTGGATGTACACAGATGGACAGTTCATCGATGGCTAACTGAAGCTAACTCAATGTGTAGAAGACCAGCCTAATGTTCACGGCTATATGTGGAACACTTTTGCACAAAATCACGAAAATTGGAATCACGCCGATTGGACTAACGTGTTATTGGATGAATTCAGATTTTGCTTGAGACCACCAGACGGCCGGGAAAGAATTTTGAAAACAATTTGCTTAATGTAACATTGTGGAAAGAATCAGCTACCGAGGGAACTCCATTAGAGCTTAGGCAGACATAAGTAGCGAAGTTCGCACTGAATTGGTGGTGGTTGTTGTAGGCTCTGTGCTACAAGGTACATAAACACCATTTTTCGAGGAGTACGTGGTTCTATTATCCTATTTATAGGGCCTAGTTTCACTTTTATGGACCACAACGTGCATCCGCGCTATGATCGAGTAGTCGACGAATACTTAGATGGGATGAGGATTGTACGTATGAACAGGCAAGCTTACAGCAGTCTCTACCTCATCCCAATAGAGCATATTTCTGGGACAGACTAGGAAGACAGATTTGAACAGGTGCAGCCCATTGCAATGGGAGCAGTTGAACGAAAATAATGCTTAAAATTTAATTAACTCCTGTATTAACCAGTATTAACTGTAATAATCTGAGCGTTCATATATAAATATTAGGTGCTATTCAGCAACAAATAATTTAGCTGAATGGGTGCTCTAACAAAATCCCCCTATAATAGCAGACGTCTGAAGAAAATTTCTAGGTAATTCAGAAGAAAACAACAGCATATATACTATAACAAGGCTGTATTTGGTACAAAACAAAAGTTGTAAGGCATCAATTTCTTAAATTATAACTGGAAGCATGTACCACAAGAAAAAGGTATTGAGCTAGTAAATGTAATATATTCAACACCTTGGATTATCTAAAAAAATGTTATTAGTAGTATTAGCAACTGCAATTTGTTGCTATCCTTAACAAAAAATTAATTAAAGATTAAAAGTCATTATTTCATTAATTTACCGCAGGATATAGGCACGTTTTACCGTTGACAGCTCATCAATGTGCCTTTAAAAATAATTATGCTACCACAAGTATATGTATTCCGACTAAATAGAAACAGGTTCTAATATTGATATGTCCATAAATGCTTAACAGTTTTACCACATGCAGTGATAAAATTTTATAATTCATTTTGACATTTTAATAATATTACTATTCAACGCTATACTGTTTTATAGCTTTCATAGCAGTTTTTGCTTTAATAGATGTCTAATCTAAGTAGGCTTTAGAAAACAAGAACAAACACTGCGTGTATTTTTCTACATGAGAAAGTGTTTAATTCTGAATGCTACTTCACAATAATTATTATCATTCCTTTGCTATGTACTCTTGTCTGTTACATAGCTACAGTTGGCACAACATTGTTGTTTCTATAACCTTCCTGGTCTTAGTATTTCTAAGATTTATAATGGTTTGCCAATAAAGTCACTAGATACAATTTTAGTTGTCCAGGCCAAAAAGAATAATTTTTTTAGGTTTCGAACAATTTCGACAGGGAAGCTTATTGCATTAGATATCTCAACTTTCTATTGGTGACGTGGTGTCTCTTGGATCTCGTTGAAAATTTAACCTAAATACTTTTTCTTTTCATCTGCCCTCAAGTAACATACACAGATAGAATGTTCATAACCATTGTTTCTAGAGTTTTCTACAGTTTCTGCAGTTTTCCTTGCAACACTTGAACTATATAATTGATTTAAGAAAGAATTTCTTTTAATTTTCAATAAAGCAAGTTATAGAAGTACAAGGTGGGCCAAATTCGATACTTTTAATAGGGAACTTATATTCCTAAAGGAATTAGCCAAAAACTGACCTAAGCTTCTGGAGCTCGATTTTAAAGAGAAATCGTTTGGTGAAATCCCCATTTTTATATCTTCCTTAATATAAGGGATACAGAGCGTTTTCTTAAAATGTGCAATTTTGAAAAACCCTTGTAACTTTTTTATTTGTGAAGATGCTTGATTTATATAAAAACTATATTAGGGCGCTTTTTGACGCAGAATCCTATGCTTTTCTTTCTTTTTTTAAACTCCTATTTTTTGACACATTATCAAGACTTGTGTTTTTTTTATATGGAACACCCTATATATTTTTACACTATTGAAAAGCATATAAAATTACCTCTAGAATGATATAACCCACTTGATATTTTATTTAAACAATTTTTAAATTATTTGTTTTTCTTCATTTCAAACGCTCTGCATCTCTTATATTAAGGAAGATATAAAAAAAGATAGGGATTTCACCAATCGATTTCTCTTTAAAATCGAGCTCCAGAAGTTTAGGTCAGTTTCTGTCTAATTCCTTTAGAGATATAAGTTCCCTATTAAAAGTATCGAATTTGTCCCACCTTGTACTATTACGTTCAAGTTACATCATTAAGTCGCTGGTATTAGCGTCATGTAAATAGCGTTCAGCCAAGTGCGGCCTGACAACCTACGTTAGAGAGATGGATTTAAGCTTGGTTGTTCTAAAGAATCCAAGGGTTTGTTGCATGACGCACTAGCGCCCAAACGTCTCAAATTTTGGAGTTAGATTCTTTTACACTATAAATTTATTCTTGTAGTTTCTACTTTTAAACTGCCCAAACGGTATTGAAGTATTATTCCTGAAATTTGTGAGGTAATGATTAATATAACATACAATGGAGGGTTATGATGTATCTCTTCCGTCAAGTTTAACATGCCATAATAGTACTTTTTGAGAGTTTGTCCGTAACAATGTATCTGAAAAGTAACGCAAGATTTCCTCAAAGAATTTATTTTTCTAATGAAGCTAGTATCTCTTTAAATGGCCTCGGGGCAATAGGCAAAACTACACTCACTGGGTGGAGGAAAATCCTTACTGACCGGACACCCAGTATAATGAAAAGGCTAATGTCTGAGCGGGCATTGTTGAAAGATATCTAAATTTCCTTCAAGATGATCTAGCTTCAGATATAGCCACTCTCTTTACAGATGATAACGATCTTGATTTAATAATTTCAACCTTATGGTTTCAACGATATGGTGCTCCTCCGCATTGTGCAGCTCATGTAAGGGAGTACTTAAGTAGAAACTTTCCACAACAATGCGGAGGTAAATGAGCGACCATAGAGTGATCTCCCAAATCGCTAGATTTCAACCCCCTAAACTATTTTTGGTGAGGCAACATTAAAAATGTTGATTACAAATCTAAACCCAACTCGGTCGATATGTTTAAAGAGCCCATTCGACGAGTGATACGAGAAATTTCTGTACAAATAACAGCAGAAATTCAAAGAGATTGATTACTTGGCGTAAACCGTTGAAGATAGTTAAAGGATATGCTTTATAAAAAATATCTAGAATGAATTGTGTTTCGTTAAAAAGACTAAAGTTGATACACGTAGTACGTTCCCGATCAACATTGCATAATACTTTTTTTCTTAAAAAGATGCTCTTCAAAAGACTAAGGTTAAAGGGACCGAACGATTCTTGGTCGAGTGTGCGGTATTTCATATAAAAGGGTGGTCTGTTTATTTATCACAATGCTATATAAAAAAAATTCCGAATAACTATTTTATACTCACTATATGATTGGTGTTGAGTCCGAAAAATGTTCACAGCTTACCTGAAATAGAAAAGGAACCATGTATAACATAAAGGCCGGTATCCATAAATGTACATGTCAACACCTTTTATCTTGAAAGGTGATTAACTTTCACTTAATTTTTTGTTTATTTGGGCATTACGGCCATAAATAATGCTTAAGTAAATACAGGAGCAGTGTAAGTAATGCATGTTTTATCGTACAATGACCTCATACTTCATAAAAATATTCATAAATGTGTACGCCAAGAATATCAATCACAAGTACATATGTACATACTGTTCCAGTCAGAAGTGCAGCTATCTCAGGGCACTACAAAAAGAGGGAATTTCTGCTCCGGCATCCGAGTAAAAGTACGTACTCGATATACAAGTACGGATATTTCAATTAATTGAATTAAAGATCAACATCAAAATGTAACAATTTCAAGTTCGTATCTTGCTTAAAGGTAATTGGTATTATTATCTCGTGTTTATTACACTTATTTTGCTCTGAAATTTAATTATCTGCGGTCTGTAAAGCTCAAATTCACCGCCGACATCGAAACAGAACTGGTTTCATTAAATCGTCAGTACAAGAGCGTAATTACTTATTATATTAGGATTAAAAATCAGTTTCAATCAAACAGCGATTAAATGTTAAATTAAGACGCTCCTCCGTGTTTAGCACATTCTGACGACATAGTCAATTGGCAGAGATTTTTCTTCCCATTTTCTCGGAAGACTCTACAATTATAGCAAATTAGTGGAGTAAGAAGAATTTTTGCTTGCTTCCGCGTAGAATTCTAAGTTACTGCTAGTTCTTGTTACCTATCCCAAGCATAAAATGCTATTAGCTTGAAAAGTAGTTAATTGCCCAAGTTCTAAACGTAAGCAATTTCTAAAAAATATGTCTTTAACGATTCCGAAGTAATTGTTTCAAGAAAAACTGTTGCATTTTTCGCGCGTAACCCATAAACAGCGTCCAAAAGGTATTTGTGTAATAAATCTATGTGAAAAGTTGTTCAATGATTATATGGAGTTATCACATAGTGCACAATTCAATAGAAAGGCGTTAACACTTCGTTAACCACCATGGTGAACATTCTAATGGGCACCTTCGCTACTTGAAGATAGTTGTAAGAAGTACAACTCTTCTTCTTTTTAAAATAATTTATCTTACGATGAACTACTGGCGCAGAGAATTTTTAGATCAACTAATCTTCTTTATTTTCTTCCTTATTTCTGATAACTTCATCCATCGCTATCACTGAAACAGATATGCACCCCTTTATTGCTAAATTTTCTAAATTAACGTAGTAAGGATTATAGTTCGTAAAAATACTGCAAAAACAAACAAATTTAATTTCAAAGAAAATATGGATCAATGAGAGGAAGAAAGTCAGAATACGTTGACCGTCTCCTGATAGAAGGTACAATAAAGGTAACACTGGATTCTGTCCAGTAACTTGCGGAATACTGCAGCATAAGGTCAGACAAAACAAAAGCCGAACTCACCTCTAGATACATATAGATATTTCGCAATGAAAACGGTGGATTTGGCATTCGGAGATGTCCTCCACAATACTCTGAATGTATAACAAACTATTCCAATAGCATGAAATTCGATAGTTTACCATACGACAATTATAAGCTATAAAATTTAATGTCTTTACGCAGCATATCAAATTCTTCGGTTAAGAGTAACCTGAAGGGTCAGAGACGCGTGACTCGAATTTTTCAATTTACATAAAAGCCATCGAAGAATAAATTGCTCGAACATGTTCAACAAATAGAATGACGGACGTGTCCCGTTCGAACCTCCTGAATAATGGCCCTATGTAAATAGTGGCGTCCTTCGTTTACAATGAAAATAAAACGGGAAAATGGGGTTTCGCCCCCGAATTTTGAAAGCCCTATATTTATATCGCACATTTCCGACTCTTTAGAAACATTATACCCGACCGCTCTGGCGCATTTCGCACACAAAAACAACCAAATCGGCAGCCTCGTATATCACTTAATGCGTGCAGTATGTTGTTAGTATATTACCTATTTTAGATTGGCAGCTGTTCCCTTGACTCGGATATAATGGAAACAGCTGTTAGCGTAGCGTCTTGCAGTTTGGCGTAAACATTTGGTCTTTGATAAGACGAGAGTGATATAGTACAAATTAAAATAGATGTTTGAGCGGTACCCACGTTCCAGTTGGTCGACTCGCAGAGATCGCGCTATGAACTAGAGCAGAGACGTGGACGTATGCAAATTGTTTTATCCTAATTGGATTAGCTACGCTATTTTATGCATCTTTCTACTATAATACTCGACCATCACTTGCACCTCCACGGCACTCATTTACGGTATCTGTGTTTGTACGTGTTTAACGTGGAGAAGTAAGCAGTTACATGAAATCAGAGACTATGTAAACGCGTTAAATTAGGTGCTCCCGTTGGCTTAACAAAACTTTCCCTTATTAATAATACGAATCTTCCCAAGCTTTCTGTAATAACTTCGCGTCGAGCGCACAGGAGCTTAATTAACATAGGAATATTTTAATTAGCGTGCACGTTTGCTGCAACTAATAACATCTAGAGCGTCATAAGAAATGTGTTGATTCTGTTGCTATTAGTTTTGCTCTTTGTATTACATATGTACACACAAGTTATCGGAATTACAGATGTCTACGTTTACACATAAAAATATGTAGGACATTCATTTATGTACAAAATGACAATATAATGCAATATTGGAATACCATAAATTTATTTTATAAATACAAAAAATTATTTTTGGTAGTCGTATGGTCTGAGAATGTCTCCTTGATGCTCTTTCGGCACTTTGAAAAAATTGTAAAGTGAAAATAATAACGTTTTACAAAAGTTAAAATCAATAAAATAAAAACTAAGCTCAAAATTTCACGTTTATCCCGCGTTCTCTGGTAACGCCTAACTATTTAACATTAGAGGATACCGACAACCGTTCACTGGGGACATTTTCTGCTACAGCTGACAACTTCTTAGCGAGCGATATTTCATTTGCGAGCTGATTGTAAAAATACAAAAGAACTGTTTTCTTATTGCTTATAGGAAGAAGTTACATTAAAAGCGAACATTTGCCATGTGAAGAGAATGGACCGATAGTCATATGTCGGAGTTATCGTCAGCAGGGAACAGGGTGTGAGGGCGCCGAGGCTACATAGGCCGTTGAAGAATTGAAAATGCACCAGAACCAAGAATCGTGCGGACAAAGATTCTTAGACTACATTTTGATGAACGTCGCTCGATACATCGCTGATAATCTTCGAAGTTGTATAGTTATAACTAAAGTTCGCCACTTTCCGTGCACTTCACGAAATAAGCAGAGACTAGACAGATTCGTCTTTTGTCGACTCTTTGTGGAAACCAGTAGGCCACACGAACCCAGTCTTATGAGGCGAATAAACACGAATCTCTCTAGTCTCTGCTAATTTCGTTAAGCGCAAGGAAAGTGGCGAACTTTAGTTATAACCAGTTATAACGTTGTAATAGATAACGTGCAAAATGCGAAAAACATCGTAATGTGAGGTTATCCCAATTTTCGCAACTGTTATTCCTGTGTAGTAAAGCTGTAAAATTTCTAATGTAATAATATGTCCCTACAACAAAAAGCTCAACATTGTTGGATCTTAAAGTAAAGAACTAGCCAGCCCCTAATTATCCACAACCAGTTTCCGATTGAGATAACAATAAGTTGTAAAAAAAGCACGAAGAAAGCAGAAAACTTTGGATAATCGTTTTTGGAAAGAAGCTTCAATTCTGGTAGAGGGGTTGTTTTCCAAAATACTCCTTCATATATCCGTCTGCGCAATAAATTATGCTTTGAGAAGGCAAGAAAGCGAACACACACACGCTACAACCAAGAGCATCGGTTCAAGTGAGCATAGATGATAACAACGTTCTGTTGCAACCGATTTTAGTTTGGTAATAAGTATATGGATGGACTACATGTCGTCACTATGTAGAGTTTCTAGTTCTCCATTACGCTTAATTATTTCATTTATTATTTGTCATTGTAACTTCATTTACTGCCATATTGTCACATATATATTATTGTTCTCATTATTGCAAATAGTAATGAAGCTAGACCACCAGCTAACCACCACATACAGATGCGGGATTCGATGTGCAAGAGCCCCTCAGTGTACATTTCTGGAAACCAGTAGTCTATCGACTGCGTGTCATATAAATACGGGTGGCGTAGAAGCATATGTATGGACGAAGACGGAGAATCTAATTAAAAATACTCTAACTACACAACTTGTCGAAATATTTGCAAACACCTCTACAGTGGTACGATGGCTACGACCAGGAATTTCTGGCATCACGATCTGTGAGGGCAGCAAGAATCGATTAACCCCTTAATTAGCCGGAGAATTAAGAGAATATTAACGAAGTTTTATAACTATTACTATTGGCCAAGGTACATACAGGCAAAACCCACTAGCAATATAATTCAAAAACTTAACAATACTTAGATTTAAATGGATTCACGAGAAAATTCAATTCAAGCTATTAAGAGCAAAACGGAAAGAAATATAGCGCAATCGATCTATTAAGGATGCATGACAAAAGAAGGAAAACAAGTACAGAAAAATTAAAAGAGAGTTTTTCTTTAGGTTAATTGCATTGAACAAATTAATTTCCGATAGTAAGAAATGTTGTAGCTGTTGTAACAAGCGGTATACCGGATATTCGGAAACAAAGCATCAATCAACCGTTTGGGTTTCCGAATGCCAAACAAAAAATGGGTGGACGGCGATTTCTATCAATTTAAGAAGCTATTGCAGCAAAAATTGATTCGAACCCTTATAAAAGTGTATAAGTCGTAAAGGTAAATATTTTGAAAAACGATTTCTACCAAATTCATTTTTTTTTTCGTTGTTCCCTCAGAGAGGAACAACTTGAGAGTAAAGAAACATTAGACGTACAAAATCACCACAGCAAACTATTTCTTATGCGACTTCTCATTTGCTAATCAAATAAATTTTCAACTCAAATACATTAACATTTTCAGCAGAAACAGAAGACATTCTACATGCTATAAAGCATGTGAAATCGCAAATGTCAGACAAGCATTTTAACTATGACTCAAACATATCTCACGTAAACATAATAAGAAAGGTCTATTGACCGGAAACTGGATACATTGGTGTGTTAACTAGGCCTGTTCTTAAAGAGAGGCTGTAAGTGAAAAATAGATTCTCACCAAATTGTAAATTGTCTAAGCATAAGGAACTTTGGTTAATTGGAAAATACTTGAAATATCTCAGCTACTCTACCTACTAAATAGGTTCTTCATTTCCAAAATAGAACCAACGAAACACTATTAAATCGTGACCGTTAACCTAACAATGAATACGTAATTCATTTTTTTCAATTGCATTATATGAAAATGACATCCTAATAAATTACATAACAAAATAAAACTAATAAAAAACGTTCGCATAGTAAGGAATAAGCTCCCTGGACAAAGGAACGAGGTTAATATTACGCTAAGCTATACAACAGTATCATCCAAGGTCCGTAATCCCATACCTTTTTAGGTGTTCTAAATTTAGCAAAACGAAATTCGTTTCCATCTGAACTCCTGCACTCGCCTCTTAATAACTTTTTTCCAATTACGGAACGTAGAATGTGCTATTTTGTCTTTTTAAAATTAATAGCATTCTACTGCAGTAATTTCATCCATAAGCAGTAGTCGTAGGTATCTGTAAAAAGTTACACTCGCGCCAGTCTTGTTTTTAAACGGCGATTGCGTAACGCAAACGCGTATCAAATCCTTTTTTCTTATTTCTGTAGGTTCGTGTACGCGTGAATGTACACTAGTATATGAAAGAAAATAACATCTATTGCGTTCAAGATGACGAGCAGGATATTTTAATCAGCGCGTTATTGGAGACTCCATTTGCATATCTTGTTTCAACCTGTTACCGTAAGAACCATAACCATATCAGCAGAAGTTTAGTTGGACTTTCGTTAAATATCTGGAGAGTTCTTGTACTTTTCTTCAAAACTCCATGAGTTAGGACAGGAGTTGTTTCAGTATCCACCATATTCGCCAGTTTAAGTCTCCGACAGTCAGTGACAATTTCCTGTCTTCGAATATGAGAAAATGGCGTTATTTTTAGATGGCATACAAAGAGTCAGTGTAACGACCCCAAAGAAGATAATTTTGAAGATTGTCTTGCCAAGGTCTGGTATTTGTCGAACTCGCCTCATATATAAAAGCAAGCTATACAACCTCTTTGAATTTATAAAGTACAGAGGGAGACCTTCCTAAAGCTTAAAAGAAGTAATAAAAATGTGTCTGATGTAAAGCAAGATGGAAGCATCATGTAGTTTTCACAACAAGCCTTAAACTTCACAAAGTAAAGAAAAAACGTCCTTATTGACTTCCCTTTTAGAACCAACTAAGAGGAATTAAGTATTTTAGAAATTGCCACCGGTTTCTATGAACTTCCATCACGACTGTTGTCTACTGTAGAACAATTTTCCATGTGTTAGAGGAGGCTTCCATCGATGATTTTTGAAGAATGGTGTTTTTCTTGATTTTACCGATGTAATTAAGGTCCCAAAATCTTTCGAAGCCTTCTGGAGCAACTGACAGCATGATTAGCGAAACGTCAAGAGCAAACTCAACAGAAACACATATTGGCAGTCGGGTCGTATTAACGTATTAATTCACACATTTATCCGAAGTAATGTCAATAAAGTAACTTTCATTCAACACCATCACCGACGCTATTGTCTACGCATTTATACAAAACCATGTTTTCTCCTTTTTATAACAATAAATATGTAAAATACGTGCTGTAAAACACTTATTGCCATTTAAAAAAAGTTACGGGCCATATGTGGAAGATAATCAGTAAAACGAACGCTTATTTAAATGAAGAAGCTCAAAAGGAGTTCTAGTTTCAGTATATGAGATCAAGACATCTTCATAAACTTTGGGGCAAAAATGTAAGAAATACCATGATCTCCACAACATTATCATGTTTATTTGGTGATCCACAAGAAATGCGAATCTTCAACTGAAAAAAAAAGAACTTAACAATTTATTTTCCTCTAGACACCAACCAGTTATTGTTGGACACATTCCTTTTCTAAAACGTATCATTCCCCAGATATACAGCAGCGGCCAATTTAACAGTAAAGTTTGTTCAAGATCAAGTGTTTTCTTTTGCGCGTTACTGTATACCTATTATATCTTTCAATGCGTTTCTCGAGCTTTCCAAAGGAGAAGAAGCGCAACTTCTCCTAACAAGAAGTCGCCTGCTTCGTAATTGCTATAATTACATCGCCATTATTGGATCACCGAATCAGACCGCCGTATTAACCTACAAAAAATCAATTTAAATTTGATTCTGATTAACGAAAAACCGAATGAATTAATGTCAGGCAATAATTTTTCCGAACTGAAGTTAATTGAATAAGTGCACACATACGCACGCCAAGTTATATAAACAGCGCGATTGACTTTAGCGGGTCATGCTTGTTACGGATAGGAGCAAAATGTGTGCCAAGAGTTTATGCAACAGAGCAAGTCGATCGGTACGGCGAAAAATGTCAACTAATGCAGTCCATAAACGTTTTTCGTGTTCGATATATCTAATAAATACGGCACAACGTAGCGGCTGATTTTGGAATTGGCATTTGAAACGATGTTTTAATTGGCTTTTAATGGATTAAGATGTCTACCTTATTGAACGTACTTTAATTGCAAATGCATGTAGACTACTGATCAAGATCAAATTATGGGCCTCAGCTTTTAGTATTTAGTATTTGGGGTTTCCGTTAAAAAGACCGCAATCCATTACTCTGATTTGTTCAATAACATTCAGCTGCACAGACAGACGCACATTTCCATACAGAATAGATTTTTATGTAAATGTTCCAACACTAGGGAAATGCATTCTCTCATTAATGGACCGTCTCACGAAGACTTTCCTACTTTACCCAAACACTTTAAATATTGATTCAACGGTCTATGAAACATTTTTCCACTATTCTACCATCCAGTTCCGATGTTCTCGGGCTCGCTGTAGCCTCTTCGGTCGGTTATCCTAGTAATGATTTGCGAGCTGCCATGCGCCCGTGCAAATTTCCTCCCGCTAGCCGATTTGTCTGCGTGGACGCATCCTCGAAACGGCTCTCTCGGATTAATCAATTAAATTTGTGTGGTGTGTCCATTTCGTATCTTTTAAATTCGTAATCGCGCAGATATAATTTGCAGTAAGAAGAGTTTTGGTGAAGGATCCGGATATTATTCGGCTGTAATCCCTTCTATTCATTTTTGCATTTTAGGACAGTGATGGTGTTTGACGATAACATCATGGGATAATTAACATTTCCTGTATCACAAAACTGCACCACATTAAGAAAGAAGCAATGTCGCAGTGATGTAGCTTAGGTTACATGTAATAATTTAATCTGGTGGAAACGGAAGTTATTTGCAGGCAATTAAACATTTAGTGTCCAACTATACAACACGAAGGAGTTAAAATGAGAAAAAAACATTAGATATTTATCTCTCTGCCATTGAGGCTCAGTAGGAAACAAGCAACTCTACTATCAATTGCCTTTAGTATAGAATTTCCCGGATAGCCTGCTTTAACAGAAACGACGTTTTTGCATATAATTTCTGTTCTAATTTCGTTAACCAATGTTGTGATCTAATTAAACTACATATATAAAAGTGCAAATTAGCAGCACAATTGTTCCTAAAAGTATTATTAACGAGACAGCATCTTCCTTTTATTTTGTTTTTAATTTAAACTTGACATATATTACCATTTTGATTAATTTTACGTTTCTCGAAAACTTCATCGGAATTTTACGGAACAACAAGCATTTTTATTTTTCGCAACTGGTTTTTAATTGGGGTATATAATCACTACAACTGGTAAAAGTAAATTGTTTATATCGTCATCATTAATAAAAGTAGTGGAAGATTATTAAGAATATTTCCAGAAACATTAACTTGCCATTTGCTTATAATGACCTTTAAAAGCGTGTTTATAAAAGCAGCAAGTCAATAAATCAATGTAATTTGCCTCTTATTTATATGAATTATTTTCATGAACTGGCTGTAATTTTTCATAATTGCCGCTGACTTAATATCCTTATGCCCTTAATTATACATCCGTGGTAATACCAATTGTTTAATAACAACATGCGCGAAAGTACGAGAAATTATAAGCATAATTCGTTGGTAATGGGAACGGTAAGAAATAAATTTCTGTCAATCTTTAGGCAGCATTAAATTGTAAAAATGAGTATGTGTTTAATTCTCATTTAAATAGCAGTAGCGAGTAGTTTCTCCGCTTTAAGTTGTAAAATGCCAATTAAATTTACAAACCAGTTTTGAAAAAAGATTTGGGAAGTAATGTGAAGTACGTATTCATTTCGCAATCAATATCAAACTCTAGAAGACTTTCGAAGGGAATTCAAGCTTAATTCAGCAAATTTCTTAAAGAACATCACGCACCATTCAATGGTGTATGAGAACTAACAACAAGAACCGAATAATTTGCAACAAAAGCAACAACTAACAATGATACACTAATGATGAAAATAGATTTTAGAGTACTTAGTTGCTTAGAAAAGTCACGGGTATAAAATTTTAAAAACCAAAACGTGCAAGGATGCCTTACATCTTAAAGAACTGATGGTCGCTTTATGCAGCCCACGCCACTTAGAAGATTAAACATAACGAGTTGACTGGTATTGTGCAAGAGCATCTAGAGTCGTTGAAACCGCAAAAAAATTGAGAATCTATCAAACAATTCATGGATGTGGGGCAACAGAATGAGATGGTTAATTGACGTTTATTTCCTGAAAAGAAATTAACATTTGTCGGCCTACGAAATATCAAGAAGTATTGCAGTCGCAGCGAAAAACGTCACAGTACATGCTCAACAGGAAGCGTTATTCTCCAAAGCTTTCCGGATCAAGCGAAGCTACTTTGCCTACAGTTAGGCAGCCACGGATAGATGCAATCTAGGGGTGCGGGACAAGCAGAAATTTCTAAAAGAGAGCGAGAGAATACAAATTTGCAAAAAAGGATGCTATATTTGCCGTTGAAAATATAATTCGCCCATCCAATGTTGTTATGGAAACCTGTTGCAAAGGTTATGATGAGATAGATTATTTGAAATATGTAATTTAAAGAAGAAAACATTTTTTTTTCATAAAAGCAGAAATAATTATATTGATAATGTAGAAATTAAGGCATTTTAGTTCTAATTCAGATATTTCTGCTAATGTAGTTATTAATTAATGTTGTCTGAAATAATTTAACTGGATTCTGATATTTTAATTGATTTGTTGTTGTATGACAAAGTGGTAAATTTACATCAATTAAAATTAAAGTAAAAAATGTTCATTTTGAAATGGACATAAATATATTTTTGATACAACTGTACGCACAAAATTGTGTTTCGGAGCCAACCAATACCAATACTTCATTGCGCTAAAAGCTGACAGAGAATTAAGATTTGACGAAATTATGCCACTACTTACTTATAGTCTATCTAATTGTAGAATTGAGAATTCAAGCATTACTTCGAATCCGTTCGAGGGCAATTTATTCAAGTAACAATCGAATCGCCGGTGAAATGAAATCAAAACAATACGGTGGTGTAGGTCGCAAGCGTTGCAAAATAACAGAAAACTGGACTGACGAGTTTCCCAATGTCGGAACGTGTTTTTATAAACACGCAATTCAAACTAACGTAAATAAAGGAAGCTAGTTAAGTAGCGGAATCCTCAACGTTCGTGCATTTAATGCAAGGTCAACTAAGCGATAAACATCTGCCGAAATTAAAATTCAACACTGAAGGAACATTGATTGTAGAGGTTATTAAAAATTTCATGTAGAAAGGGCCTGCAAATACGAAGAAAAATGTTAATACTGGAGTAAATGAATGATCTTCACGTGTGTCCAAGAGCAAAGTATTGTAAACAACTAAAGCTATATAACATTTTCTATTGTGATCTTGGGTGTACCTAACCTGGTATTATTGCATTGTAAGACGAAGTAATTTTAAATGTGCGAGCTCGTATATTTCATGTGGTTACTTCATTGGCAGCATATATTGTTCCATAAATGTTTAGAAACCTAGAACGTATAATAGAAAGCACCTTTCACAAAAGCTTGTATTTGAAAAGGATCCGCTAAATCATACCTTTATCCTGTTGTGAACAGACAAACAGGCATAGTTGCAAAGTTTCCACTATATTTATTGGGTCCACACCGGTGGTGTTAAAAATTGTACACTATTTTAGTGTAAAACTAACACTATCATCAATATAGCAACTATACTACGTAGTGTTATTTCTAGTGCACCTTACAATATGAACGCCGTGTACTACCGTGTTACTGGGGATTCGAGTGGACGTGTGAATCAGTGCACACTTGTGTTTATTATGATTGTTCCTCATTTATTAGTGGAATAATTCTTTTGGTTCGGTAATACGTCGGCAGGATTGTTGGCAAAGTTGTATATATAAGTAAGAAGAGCAAGGAGGTTACCCTCAGGCGAAATACAGTTCGGACAATTTACTTTTTCAATTCAGTCTACTGTTAAATACTTGGGTCTTCACATTGATAAACTCAAATGGATTAAACATATCAATGAAATCTCCAAGAAATGTGAAAATGCACTTAACCTGATGAGAAGCGTTATGAGGATGACGTAAGGCACTGATTTCAGTAGCTCTATGAACATTTGTAAAGCTTATATAAGATCTGTGTGAGATTAAGCTTGTTTGTACACTTGTAAAAACAAATACTTTAGATGTTGCTGCAAAACAACAATAGTGAGACTAAAATTTGATCATGGAAGATACGGATGTTTCCGATTAAAGAGCAATATTGACCAACTATACGCTTTTCTCGTTGCAGTCTGCTCCATTGGCAGAAAATGTCGCATTTTCCTAACAAGCTAAAACAAGCAAAGATTAGATAGATATATTTGTGTTTACGTGTTTTCTCTCAATGGATTGCGTGATGTATTCATCCTCTTGGTGCTAGAATCTACCCAGCTTTTAAAATCAATTCTCCACTCTACTTGCCAGATGGTGAACAAACAATAAACTGCTGAAGTACTTCAAACAAAACGTTTGTATAAAAAGTTGCACATAAGTATTGCACTGTAAGCGTAATACTTTTATGCAATATGTAAGTAAGCTGTAAGCTACATTACCATCATTTTGTGTCTTTTATTACATTCTTTATGTACTAATAAATGAAAATCTACAACTTCAGGCCCATCATTTTGTTAATCTTATAACTTGAAACGTTTGTTTACTACAACCACACAATATAGAACACACGCGTTCATTCTTGTTCTTGGATCGGACGACACATGCGTCAAAACTTAAAGACAAGTAAACTATCTTGGATTTAATATAAGTCGAACGACCTCAAATTAAAGCAGTAAGGTTAAACAGTAGGTAACTATGAAAAATTTGTAGTTAAATCTACATTCACGTTCGTAAGTGTACACTCTACACCAAATATCGCTTAGATTATATTCAGCGAAGTGCATTTGATTTTGAACTATTCTATACTAATTATTTTACCTATACACTACACGAAAGTTACACGGCAAGATATTGCTAAGTGTATGAGAACAAGAAATTCTTCGCAAATCAGATCTGAGTCTGAAAAAATGTGAGCGTTATAGCATATTGTTGTATTGCACGTCGAGCAAAGATACTGATATCATTCTGGACCAAAGGAAATATTCTAATAGTAATGTGTTGATGCATTCTTTGACTTATTTTAAGTTTTAATTGACTTTACGTTGACCTTTCCGATTAACCGCAAAGAAATTGCGCGCGTGCAACGATATAACCTGATAACTTCTTATTTTTATTAATCCTTCCGTTTCTCGAACAAACAGTTGTTCAATTATAAAATACACGAGCCAGTGCCATTTGGAGTAGCATTCAGCCGAATCTGACAAGTGAGCAGCGTCTGTCAGGGTTAAGCCGTTTTCTCGCTTTCTTCAATGACTTATATAACTTCTGATCCACTCTCCTTATTGCCGGCAATGTGCGTCTAATGCAAAATGTTCCTACAAACACGCACAAAACGAATTCCATTTTGTCCTTACTATAGTATTGTATATGCCAGAAAATTATTCCAAACATATAAGGATCCATTTATGAATTTTTTCCTGATTTCTCTCTATCTTCGGCGTTCCGATAGAGATCTCACATCTTCGATTTCAGTTTAATAGAACTACAGCTTTGTACCCATTTACTATAAAGTGCTACATTATTTCATGGACACCCCACATGGTATGTATCTTGAAACCGGAACCGAATAAAAATGTTCTAACATAATATTCTGGTTTCTCCTGGTTGTTAGTTGAAGTTGGTTACCTTTTTTTATTAACCGGTGTAATTATTTTAATTGAAATGTTTATTATTATCCGTGAGAAATAGAAACTATCTATGCCTACCACAATGAAATGTACGCTCGATACGGGATGTACAATATCTAAAAGGGCGTTTCATTTACCCAAAACGTTGGCATTAATAAACCCTAATTTCTAGGTTTAATGAAGAAGTAACACTTTTCACTTTGAAATAAATAAATTTACAAATACAAAAATTAACAACGTCTCTTAAAAATTAATAGAACCATCAATTTAATTAATCATTAGTTTAAATAATCCTTTTCTTTGATGTTTTTAGAATTATGGTTTTCAACTATTTGCAAAACAAAAAATTTATGATTTTTCTTCTCTTCAGGTATACTAACAAATAACAATAGATACCATCTAATCACATTCCTATTTTTATGGAAATTTTTTATGGAATTTTTATGGAAAAACTGGTATGATTGTTGGGGGTAGGTTTTGAAAGATCTATCCTCGACAGGCTCTAGGTCCTTATCAACAAGCCAGGTCCAAGAATTTTCTAATTATTGCTAAACTAGGCAAATACTTCCAGGCATGCGTGTCAGGCAGGTGTGTATTTGGAAAAAAAAATCATATTCACCCTCCTTGGAGGCGCATTTGTTAATTATTTTTGTAGGTATTGCTTTTCTCACGAAATTTTTGCGGGACTACGACAGTACTCTAGGGCTCCGCGTAACACACTATAGGAATTGCTGACCTAGGGGATCGGAGTGGATTTCAAAAAAGTAAACCAACGACGATCATAAACATGTCATAAAGATGTCTTTCTGCGCCTACTCGAAATTTCTCGCTACCAGAACAACAAAACCATAGCTGCATCAGTATTGGGAAGATAATTCTCTTCGTGGTAAAGGTTTGGTTACACGAACCCTAAAATTTCGTAATGAACGGTATATAAGAAGGTACTTTGCAGAAGGTAATTTTGACATAATTCAAAATGCAGTATTTATTTTTTTTGTCCCTGGTAAATTGAAAAAACATGCAACATTTTTGGGAACTTCCACCCATTTTACACAACATGTTGGACGTGCAGTTAATCCATGCTATTTGTAGAAGGTCACTCAATTCAAGAACTGCATTTTACAATGTTCCCTCTAATATCTCCGCGTATTATTCAGCTGAGTAAGTAAAGTAAAACTTTAAATAAAGAATACACTGAGGATATTAACAATACCCTTTATCAACTATTGATTATTTGAAATTTTGTAAGAAGGTGGCAGGTATATTCAAAGAAGAAACAGCATCGTTCTACCTGACGAAAGGAACATGAAAGTTCAGAAAGTGTTTCCTGCGCGTCTAAGAAGTATAATGCGGCAAGCACGCCGCAGTCTCTAATAATGTATGCAAGTCTTGTACCGTTTCAAGCGCAGTCTGTAAGCAATTATTACCAGAAACGCACGCTTGTACGATGATTTCTTGCATTGCGGTGTGTATTTATGGGCGCACTTTCCTAACACTAGAAAATGCCTTTTTGCAAGATTAAATCTCTTTATGTGTAGGAATATTAATACCATAAACCATTCTGTATAAGATAGCGTGGTTATTTGTCCACCGGCGATGAAAAAAGTTAGAAAATGAATTAGAATCGTATCGTTAGCCTTAATTTCTTGGAGTTTTTACCGGTAATGATATGTGTTTCGGACGTGTTAAGTATCCTAATTAGTTCTTCTCTATTCTTATTCCAGTTCGTAATAATTTTCTAAATAAAAATGTATGTCAAGCGCTTGATAATAGCTGCTTTAGAGAGGAGTTGTAGACACGCATAAAGATATACGAACAAATTTGTCTGTTATACTGTCAACTTTTACCACCTAGATTTTGAGTTCCATTTATAACAGCTGATGCGATTGTATGCTATCGGTGAAGTTTTAATGTCCGTACATGCAAGGCAGACACGGACATTCTACTGCACTACTATACCATTCGTATGAAATGCTCATTCTGCATACGCAAAACATGTGTTTCAAAGCTTACGAGCATACATACGTAAGTAAAGAAAATTTGCTTTTGGAAATCTTCTTCATTTGCAACCGCATCTTCAAACATAAGTACTGAAAATTGTGTAATCAAAAGAAAAATGGTACATTGATGATCAGCAAATTTATCACTGAAGGGAGGCCTCGAGTAATGCAAGTACTACGTAAAAATTGAAAAGGAATGCGCTTGTGGACACTTATTTCGGCTTTAGAAAATTAGAAATATGTACAAAGTGGGCCAAATTCGATACTTTTAATAGGGAACTTACATTTCTAAAGGAATTAGACAAAAACTGACCTTAGCTTCTGGAACTCGATTTTAAAGAGAAATCGATTGGTGAAATCCCTATTTTATTATCCCTATTATTTAATATAAGGGATACAGAGCGTTTTCTTAAAATGTGCAATTTTTAAGAACCCTTTTTTTTTTTATTTGTGAAAATGTTTGATTTATATAAAAACTATATTGGGGCGCTTTTTGACGCAGAATCCCAGGCTCTAACTTTTTCTTTTTTTAAACTCCTATTTTTTGAGATATTATCAAGACCTGTGTTTTTTATATGGAACACCCTATATATTTTTAGACTATTGAAAAGCATATAAAATTACCTTTAGAATGATATAACACACTCGACATTTTATTTAAACAATTTTTGAATTATTTTTTTTTCTTCATTTCACATTATTTTAAGATGATCGGGAATCGAGGACCGACACATTGGCCGGCAAGGTCGCCTGATCTAACCCTATTGGATTTTCTCCTTTGAGGAAGAATTAAAAATCTTACGTTTACGCATTCTCCCAATTCAAGACAGGAATTAGAAGCTGCAGAATTTAGAGGATTTATTCGGTAAAAATTCATAATGTATTGAAAATTTGAAATTAATCGTGACTAGAACTAAAATAAGTTGGTTTCTAAAATTCTTACCGACATATTCAAATAAAATATTTACAGAATATACCTTTGTTACTAAAAAATGCGTAAACATGATAAATTATAGCAAGTGTTCGAATTGTCCGCCGTTCTGTTATAAACATAATCGACACCGTTTTCTTACATTCTGAGCTGGGTTCATCAACTCGAGCGGAGATAGAGAGTCAAACGCTTGCAAAACTGCAGCTTCTAATTCCGGTCGTGAATTGGGAGAATGCTTAAACGTAAGATTTTTAATTCTTCCGCAAAGGAGAAAATCCAATGGGGTCAGGCGACCTTGCTGGCCAATGTATCGGTTCTAATTCCTTATAGCTATATCAGTAATGCTATTAATGGTTTCCTTAGTTTAGTTTGTTTGAAATGTTATTTGTAAGATTTAATATTAAAATAATTTTTTTCTGCCTTGTTGTAATCTTTTATTTGCTTATTTACCACCATCCATAGCCATCTTAAAATAATGTGAAATGAAGAAAAACAAATAATTTAAAATTTATTTAAATAAAATATCAACGGTGTTATATGATTCTAAAGGTAATTTTATATGCTTTTCAATAGTGTAAAAATATACAAGGTGTTTCATATAAAAAAAACACAAGTCTTGATAATATCTCAAAAAATAGGAGTTTAAAAAAAGAAAAAAGTAGAGCATAGGATTCTGCGTCAAAAAGCGCCCTAATATAGTTTGTATAACTCAAGCATTTTCACAAATAAAAAAGTTACAAGGGTTTTTAGAAATTGCACATTTTAAGAAAACGCTCTGTATCTCTTATATTAAGGAAGATATCAAAATAGGGATTTCACCATTCGATTTCTCTTTAAAATCGAGCTTCAGAAGCTTAGGTCAGTTTTTGTCTAATTCCTTTAGGAATGTAAGTTCCCTATTAAAAGTATCGAATTTGGCCCACGGTGTACAGTATGACTCATTTGAAATGGAAGCGCCCCTGTGAAACCTATATTTTATATTAAGATAGAACCAATTTCCTTGAATACATAGTGGATCCAAAAACCTATTCCAATATTAGATTTCAGAAGTTCATCAAAATCTTCAAGGGAGATTATGATAATGTTTTAAATTCAAAAATAGCAAAACTTTCTTCTTATTTAAGTTCTTCTTTCTTTCTGAACTGATAAACATCTGATGCTTCTTGCAGTATTTCGCCTTTCGTATGTCAAGCAAATGGGTAAGGTATCTACACTTCATTGAGAAAGTTTTATTCATTTCCATCAATCAAATTCCTAAAATTATATTTTTATAACACACACAGTTTTGTATAGACACTACCGTATCATCTTTGTCTAACAAGTGCTTCCGTTACTAAACTCCATTTTTTACATATGCCATTTTTCCAATTTCAATTTGTTCAATGGTAGAATTTAAATACAAATTTCATAGTCAAGCTTTATTAAAACAAATCACAAGCACTGATGTAGATTTAATTATACAAATGTTTACGACTACTAATAGACGAAACAGCGTTAGTTTATGTTACAGAAGAAGTGACGACTTTGTTTCCTAGAGAATCGTCGAACTTTAATGAAAATACTTGTATACTGTAGCGATAAATCTCCATGTCGTAAAAAAAAACATTAATTTTCACATATAAATAAAGTAACAAACGCAGTTTTCACAACGTAGACATCGCTGGAGGGCCATAAAACGCGATTTTGTTACAATTTGTACGATCGATACGAAGACACTCACGAGATTTACGTTTAGTCTATTTTGGTTTAATAGATAGTAATAAAACGATCCCGGCACAATGTTATTTGTGTGGTCACACGTCCTAACGTATTTTCAAGAACGTCGACCTGCTAGTAAGGTAAATGTCAGAGATATTGTGCGCAGAAAAAGGAAACAAAGTACGAATATTACGTTCATTGTCCAGGTAGCCGAAATAACTGGGATCTAACAGTAAAACCGGAAAAATGCTTTGGTGTAGGAATGCTTTAAGTACGCAATAACCACATAACAGGATGGTCAGGAATTTATTTTTAATGGTGTGTTATTATGCAGCAAAACTCTTACTACTTTAAACTGCTCACACCGGTGATATGCGACTTTCCTAAAATATCAAACGTTGGAGCTTTTCGGTCTTCGAAGGATTAGTAAAAGTTTATTTTTTCTGGCATACTATGTTAAATAAAACATATTTTATGCATGATTTTAAGTTGAAAACATTTCCAAAATACCATAAAAACGGCGAATTTTAAAAAGAATGTTATCAAATCATATTAGGACAACAATAAGTACCTAAAGTATCCTCCCGCTCTTGTACAAACTTTTAAAAGATAGATACTATAAAAAGTATAAGTTCTGATTTCTCCGAGAACTAACTTTTAACCTTACTGGCAGCTTATATTTCTGGCGTCACTGCAAGCGACGTCAACTTTTCTATTTTAAATACAACACTCAGTATAATTTTAAGGAAAGATAATTGTAAGACGCATGCATTGATCTCACATATGCTCTCAGTTAAGCTAATGTCATCTATTCCTGTTGTTATACAAAGTTAGCTAAGAAAAAGCACCAAATTGTATCCTGTGACACCAGCTTGATCCTCTGAGCTCATTTCTAAGCAAGATAATTGTAACAGTAAGTTATTTCTGTTATTTAGTATTATTGCATCTTTCATATTTCTGTTGTTTATTCTCGCTATTACTTTTCCTTTTTCTTACCTGTTTTATTAATCGTTGTTATTTCTTCACTTTATTGGACTTCTTTTACGTTTAGGATGGCTTTGGCACGAATCTTGCAAACTAACTGGGTCAGATTTAATATTGCTTAAATTTGGCTACAGTTATCTTCTTATTTGCCGTGGTTGCACTACAGATTATCCAATTATTTGAATCTTATTATCTCTATCGTGCCTTACTTAACCCAAAGTTCAAATATTTCCGGCTGTACAAAGCTGTTCATTATTCCCCATTTCGTTGTAATTTTTGCCAATTTCATCGAATATTAATTTACCATAATAGTGAAACCAAATTACCAAAACTTTTATAGCCGCATATCACACTATTTCTTTAGCTGAAGTGTTGAAGTGGTTTCGCTCGATTCCTCTTTTAATTGTCTATCCAAAAGCGTAAAACTTGACAGGCTTCTATTTGAAATAAAAAACACCGAAGATGTAGTTGCATTGCCGATAACGCAAAAAATTAGCTTAAAAAAAGCACTAGTTTCAGTAAAACTTTAGAACCTGACAGGTGATGCAGAAAGTAGCACATCAGAATAGTATATACAGAAGGTCTACAGATAAAGGTACAGCCACTTCTGAAAAGGTACAGGATACACGGGGTGAGTAAAACGGGTGGAAACCCCTTTTTGGTCCGTATTAAGAAAAATTGTAAACAAAAGCTATACATGAAATGCTTATCGACATAACTGACGTCATTCAAGAGTTTGTTAGCTATGGCGCCACCCAATCTTTTTTTAAATATGAACCTATCAATTTTCTTCAACTGTTTGGTAGAATATAAACCTTCTTTATGGTAAAATAAAAGTATCATGGGGTTATATAACAATCGTTTCAAAAAAAAATGACGTTTAAAACCTAAAACTAAGGCATATCATCTTGGCCACGAAACAACAATAGATCCTGAAATTGAACTTCTTCGCTAGAAACTTCATTTGTTATTATTACAAAGCCAAGTTGATGTAGCTTGGTTTTAGGTCTTCAACTGAATTTTTTCGAAATAATTGTTATGTAACTCCATGGTATTTTCATTTCACCATAGAGAGGGCTTTATATTCTATCAAACAAATGAAGAAAATGACAGGTTCGCATTTAAAAAAAGATCGGTTGACGTAATAGCTAACAAACAATTGAACGAAAATAAAACCTTTTGCGTCAGGTATGTTGATAGCAATATCCTTCACAGCTTTTGTTTAAAAACCTTTTTTGTGAAATGCATAATAACGCGTTTTCATACTTTGTGCAATTGAAACCACGTCAGCACGTCACACATTTAAAAAAGCACAAAGTAACTTTCATTTCATTAAAGGAGATGTCATTGTAGCTTCATACGGAGATGGTAAATGAGCATGCACATAATAAATATGTTCTCCTTCTTAGCTACAGCTTGACATGCACATAATCACTGTCAACAATAGGGCAAATATCGCAATAAACAATCTTGTCACTGAGTAATAAAATGCACATATCAAGCTGGAACGAATGGCAAGTTTGAAGACAACTTTATTAAGAATGTGTTTGCATTGAGAATACCAAGTAATAACCAGAAACCGTTAAAGTACTAATTATAAGCATGAGATACAAATGAACTTGTATGTAACATAACTATTGATATATGTTAGACGGAAATAATAAATTTACCTATATTAGGAATAGAGTACTCTCATCAACGCTGTTATTATTTAGTATGTCGAAGTGTTTTGAGTATGTGTTGTTCGACAATTTATTGCACCTACAGCTAATTTGTTTAAAGTAAAAGTCCAACGTTTCGATGGGAATTATACCCAGTTCCAAATTACATACACGTTTTGGGTCATCTAGTTTGGCGAATTCAGTTCATGGTTCTAGATAATTAATTGTCTTGAGTTGTACCAGTGTGAGGACTATTTCAAGTGATAATCGTTACTTGGCCAAGCGGAGAAATGTTGTCGTGACAGGTTAATGTGTTTGGCCCATTAATAATTCGTTATTTGAATGCGCTTCAAGGAAATAGGATTTAACAAAATCTGCATACATTTACGTACAGATCTCTCTATGTTCCTCCTCAATTTCCTAGAATCTTCTATACATACATATATACAAAAATGAGGTATTAATGTGAGAATATTTATTCCATAACAACTACATTCTTTAAGTGAAAAGTAAACATATAACCTATAAAGCAAATACAATAACAAGCACTAATTACGTTGGCGCCATTTGTAATCAACGTAAAATATGTGTCTTTCAATAAAAGACACATATTTTATTTTTAAACAAAAAATTGAATTATCACAACTACTTCCAAATAAACAACTAAAATCGACGTGGCTACGTGGATTTTGATATCGCATTCAAGTTAAGTATATCTTTAGGATGCATGATACAGAAAACAACAATGCTTTAGTTAATGCAACATTAAAAAACAAAGGAAATATGATTGTTAAAAAGCCATATTTCTTGTATAAGATCTTAATTAGCACTTGGTGATTGCTTTTACCGAACAATATTCGCAACATTGCTATTAACTGATTCTTTGATAAGCCCTTAAACACGTTACTTTTGCTTTGTAAAAACCTCTAGTGGACGTAATAGCCGTTTACGTCACAAAGGACGTAAGTGTATTGAAGAAATGAATTCAATAAATCGTGTTCGTTCCCTTCGATTATTATATTAACTAATGAATTTATTACAACAATGAACTGGGTTTATCAAATTGAAGCCTGTTTATCGATATAATTAATACCCGTTTATTATAGTGATTAAATGCTTGACCATTGTTCATTGTTCTTACAGGAGTTCTTTTTTACCGAAATATCGCACTTTCTCACACACATGTATACGAATGTCCCATGCTGCAAATTATATTTAATAATATTATTTAATATTGGATATTTGGAGCGATCTATGAGTAATCGGAACATGATTTTATATCGACTAAGCAAATCGTATCGCTATAGCGCATATTAGCCCCAATAGAAAAAAATTTTTTTTTTCAAAATTACGGTTCTCTTCTCTTCTTATAAAATTTAAAAGTTTCAGTAGAAATACTAAATCTTCCACAATTTAAACTTCCTTACAAGACAAACATTTTGGTATATAATAAACACCTATTTATTATCATGATAAACTCGTTCGTTGAACCAGCTTTAATTAAAAAATGTCCATGTTTATACTTTTTTACTGTATTTACGTACCTTTCTCGTTCAGTGTACAGTTTTACAATCGAGGATACTTGCAATACATCCGCGACCACAAAAGCACATGCAACGTATAATATTACTACGGCCTCAATTTTACGAAAATATATGATATTTAATAATAATAATCTTTGTTATCCAAAGGTGCTCTGGACAATTTTCGATAATAATAAACATAAAAATATATTTAAGTGTGCAAACATAACTAAAAAAAATTAATAATCACCAAAATATAATAAATGCTTAAACCAAGAAATAAAAATATATGTAACTGTATGTATAATAATTAGAGATGACAAAGACAGGTGAAATTATTACTTTTTTACAGCGACTAGACAAACTCGTGTTTTGTCGACTTTCGTGGAAACCAGTAGGCAACACGAACCCTTTCTTATGAGACTAATAGACACGAGTCTGTCTAGTCGCTGCAAAAAAGTAATAATTTCACCTGCAGTGGTCATCCCTAATAATAATTTATTCAAATATATCGGCAAAAAATATTTTTTTTACAAATGTATCAAAGAAGCCTTTACCAAGACATCAGCTTTAGCTTTAGCTAATGGAAAGGTAGGTATCAGAAAATCACGTACTACGAGCAGGTACATGATAGTTTATTTAAGCCATCAGAGATGGAGAATTAACGTTACAATTCACAAGAAAAATTACAAAAATTAGCAATACTTCTGCGGTATGAGTTGTGGTCTTCCGTAATCGACACCACATGGCGAAAATACGCAGCTAGTTTTAAAACACAAATATCTCAGGATTCTTCTTTGGATATCTTTTAATTCAAGTTGTTGGTAAATATACATTGGTTATCAAAAGGCAAATGCATACTTCAGTTTTGAGCTAACAAGACTATGGAATAAAGATCTTAAAGCGGTTACGTTTAGAAACCCTTTGCAAGATCTTATGAGGAAATCCAATGAACGCGATGCAGGATTGCATGCAATATCTATACGTTCCGTAAATTGTAGTTGGGAATCAAATAGAATTGCAAGATTAAGTTTCTTGAAACTGGTTAAGACCCACAGTGTATAGGCAAGTTATTGGGATGTTTCTAATAATCGCACATCTGTTGATATTTAGTCTTATCTTATTCATGTCGCACCATGTATTAATTAATGGAAGATTATTTTGCATTACATCATAGTCGGACGAGGAGGAACAGATCCCATGGAATATTTTGTCAGCATATGCCAAAACTCTACAATTCAATGATGTCAATATAGATGTTGAAGCCTTGAGGAAAACCAGAAGATGCAGTACCTAAACTAGAGCGATGATAAACGAAAACATTTTGGTAACGAGTATGTTGTGATTGATTGTATCGAAGGCCTCTGTCAAATCTGTATAGATAATGTCAACTTGTTATCTATTGTCTACGGACTCCGCAATAAATCGTGTAACCTGGAATGGGTTCGTTAAAACTGACCTTCCTACTACAAAACCTTGTTGATATAAAGAACTATAAGGCCTCACACATGCGTATATTTTTCACACAGGTAGATAGGATGCTTATTGCTCGATAATGGGAAAGATCTTCTTTGTCATCTTTTTTAAAAACGGTTATTATTCGGCTTATTTTTCAGAATTCAGGTAAAATAGATGCTTTGATTCATAAATGAAAGACAGTAATTAATAGTCCACATAGTACGTATACGTAACGCAACCCTTAATAAAGGAGTTGGGAAAACCCTTATGCTCTGATGTATTATCGGACTTGATTTTCTGAAGGGTTGATAATACCTGATCACGCGAAATTGGCTACATGTGCAGAAATTTAGTTATATACATAGTTCTCAACGTTTGTTATATATCGACATATTACTTGCCCCTAGGGACGTAAAATCCCATTACGTCCCGTTTTCAAGGATAATTAAGGTAAATTACTTGTAGGTCACTCCAATTAAAGCACCAATGTTACGTACCCGGTAGTAGGAAAGACAATTTTTTCATTTCCAGCTTCATACCCATTACGTCATCCGACTTCTTTTGAACTTAAATATATATAACTTAAATAATAGATTATAATAATATAATCTTTTCCAAGCATAATGATATCCCACCCTGTGGGTCATTTTTTTACCATGTATAGGATACTATATCTTTGAAATAGGTGTTCTATTAGGACGTTCTTCATTAAATAGTTGGCAAGCCATTTTGTGAGTTCTAGTACCAACACTTGAATTCTTCCATTCCTAGTCAAATGAGCTATTTTATTTTATAGATCTTTTTCTAAATGCGTTACAAACCGTAAATAATTTAATAAAAATTAAAAAACTGTAATTAGTCAATCTAAAATTGATATGTTGTTAGCAAAAGCAACAAGTAATCAAGAGTTACAAACACAAACTTTTATGGGAGATTTATTGCTTTAAAATTAATTTTAACGAATTGTTTATAACTTCAAGGGTATCTTTAACGTACATTAGAGTTTAGTACGGTCCACAAATTAAATGTCAAGGCATACGAAGTTCATAATACTTGTAGTTTCCGCTGTAATGGCGAAATATCAAAACAAAAACGGACAAATTTGCATTCTCTATGGTCTTTTCATAATTTCTGACATTGAATTTCTCATATTTTTTTTTTCTACATTCAGAATGTTTATTACGAAAACTTGTCTTTTCATTTGTTAGCAATTTGTCGAAGTAGCCTAGTAAAAAAACTACTGCATACGCTCTTTCTACAATTGCAACAACGGCGAGTTATAAATAGAATTCTTGGTAGCGGAAAAAATAAAGGCTACATCCAAATAAGACTGACAGTAAAGCTTAACTGTACAATCATTGTAATTAATGTATTAAAAATGCATTACATCGCAAACCCAATTACAACACACAGGATTACATAATAGCCGTACAAAGCAACAATATAATGACGCTGATACAAGGCAATACCAGTTTTCTAAACTGACTCACAACAAGTTTAGGTGACGTTCGGCAATACAATAGGCAATAGGAACACAACTTTGTACCGTAATACATTGAACTTGAAGTATTGCTTACTGAACATTGTTTTGGTTTGTAGATAGAAACGAATACATAGTAAGGAAGCTGCGAACGATACCATTAATACATTTGTAAGTATTATTTTGCGTGTATGTATGTATAATAAGTAGCTATGTGAACGAGCGCGTTTTATAGGTAGGGATTTAACTTTATTGTTCTCCGAAATACATGCTAGAAATATTCAATATATTCAGGATAGGCTGCAAAATCAGTGATTCTCAACCTATGTAAGTGGGAACAAGTTATAGAAGTACGTGAAAAAATTATACCGAAATTAGGACGATAGCATAATTTACGTTGTAATAATGATAAATCAAATATGCCAAAACACAAAAGTGAAACGCCAAGATGTGGAAAACCGCAAAAAAAAACGATAATCATAATGTAAATCAAATATTGCAAAATGCAGTAAACAATAATAATAACTTAAGAAGTAGTAGAAATATCTTTCGGGTGAAGTCGCGTAGTTAATATATTACTTGACGTTTTGCTGTCAGCTTCTTCAGAAGATTTCTAAACACTGATGTTGTCTCTTGCTCCTCGTTATATAGCCCATTTCCGTTCCGCTTTGCTGATCCATAACCTCTCCGCTTTGCTGATCCATAACTGTTCCGCTTTGCTGATCCATAACCGTTCCGCTTTGCTGATCCATAACTGTTCGGCTTTGCTGATCCATAACCGTTCCGTTCCGCTGAATCGCGTCGTTCCTTGTATGATGACTCCGTAGTACTAACTTCATCATACAACGAACGACGCAATTCAGCGGAACGGAACGGTTATAGATCAGGAAAGCGGAACAGAAATGGGATATATAACGAGGAGCAAGAGACAACAACACCAGTCTTTAGAAATCTTCAGAAGAAGCTGACAGCATGATCAGCGAAACGTCAAGTAAAATATTAACTACGCGACATCACCCGAAAGACATTTCTACTATGGATTACGGTCGTGAAAGCCTACACTCAACATAAGAAATAACCACCCAACTTCGGTGCATTGGTGCTACAGGACAAAGTCAATTTTGTCTGATACAAGTATTTTAGCTCGAATTTTTATAAAGGGGGGGAGGCGACTAAAATTCGTTTGGAACAATGGGTTGCGGAAGGAGATTAATGTGTCATCATAATTTACATATTACAGTGTGTCTAACGGCGTATCTATTTCCAAGTTTTAGATTAAAAAATCTTATGTCAACTGCCAGGTCACGACTTTACTGTTAAAGCACAATGAAGAATTAGTCGAAAACGTCACTACCCCATGACATACCGCTACAAAACAAGCAGCCCTCTATTTAAAGTTTGAGGTGGCGAAACTTTTGTAAACGCCCAACCATTCTGCACGCCCATGACCTTCATAGCTTAAACCTGAAATTACGACTACTACTTCCTATACCTACAGCTTGTTTCCGAAGTCAGCGTAGTCAACCATAATCTCTTCGGAATAGTACCCGTATAGGAACTGACGACAAAGAACTTGAATTTACTGTCAAAATTGAGCTGAAAAGTTCGGGGTGGTTGCACCTTAAAACGTATTGAAGCCGCAACGAAATTGCACTGACGTTGTTTCAAGTACTGGGTACGTGATAAGTCGTACACGCTAACTGTCGCGAATCACAACTGTAAATTAGTATATTTTATTGCACACTCTTGTGAATGCTGACACCTGTCGCCTTTTTATGGAATGAAATAAGTAGCATTTCACAACTCATCAACTGAAGAGATCCTGCTGCCCTACTTTTTGAAGTCAAAAAACAGGAAACAGCAATAATTTGCTGCATTAACCTCTAAATAACATATTGACAATATTTGCGAACATGTGTCTTTTAATTTACCTTAAGTACATTAGATATACTAGTAGGAGTGAGTGATGGTTTCACTGGAAGTTCTTCTATTACAACAAACATTCTACTGTAATAAGAGTCTCCGCTAATTCAAAAACTAGGTCGCGAGTAGGTAGAGATAGATCCATTCAACGCACTTAACATATTGAAATTTTTGCATCTATACATTAAACATGAAACAATGAATCCTTCTAATTAAATAAATACTCGATAATATTAAAGGATAATTAAAAAAAGTTGTTGAAAATTTCTGAGAAACTATTTTAAAAAATCCATTGGTTATAATTAGAACAGAAGCGAAAAATAAAAAATACCAGAGACTCTGTGGTTATTAAAGGCGCCCAAAATGAAAACGGAAGTGTTTCGTATACCGGGCTAAACGCTTACTTATATTTAAAAACTATAAAATCAATTTTAATTCATTATAAGACGATCACGTAAATTGGAATTTTTAGCTCGCCTAATTGATTGGTGGCAAAGTAGCTACAACAGCTTCTCCTCCGCAAACGATGTTAATTTTTTAAATAATTTTCATATTAACAACATAATTTGACACGTTTGACAGAAGCAATTATGGATCTAATTAATTTTTAAATCGAATTCAATGCCTTGCTCAACAAACGATTTGGAAACTCTTTAGTTTTTATACACAAGGCAATAATCGGTTTGAAATTGCGCCAATTATTAAAGCGTCAGCCGCCTCTCACGAACACCTCTTGTGATATGTTATTTTTTTAGCGTTTAGAAGGATAATCGGACGTTGTACAAGCTGTAAGTATGCACCTACTTTAAATTTCGTTCTTAGAATTGGAAAAAGTGAATAAACAATTTGCAACGAGTTAGTAAATGAATCAATTTTAACAAAGATGAGAGTGTTCAATAAACTATGTGGCATAGCTAACGCTGTACTTATTAATGAATAGCCTATTAAGAACTGCTAATCCGTCCTTAAGAATTTTAAGTAGCTGGATTAAATTAAAATGTTCTTTCTATATTAAGAGTAAGTGGTTGATGATAATATTTTACCTTTGGAATGCTTTGAGCAGCTAATGTCACATTAAATCTTACAAAGCGTTTTTAAACTAATAACAGTAACATTAGTGATATTAATAATCACCTATGCAGCCTCGCACAGTATGGGATTTAATAGTAACAGCGTATCACTTTCTATCCTTAGCATCGATAACGCTGTCTTTATTTCCGGTTGCGATAATTTACTTATATTTATATCCATAAACAGCTATTATTAATATCTTTACCTATATTATCAACTATTAAAGGTCGTAGTCGTCGTAACTTTACATATTTTCAGTTCAAGGTGTGTAAATTTGGGAAAGCTAAAGAGAGCACGAAAAGTAGACCAAGGGAAGGCCAAAATTTCAGCGAGGGACAGAAATATACAAAAAGAAAATAAGGGAAGATTGGAAAATAACTGAACACAACAGCAACTATCTGGTACGTATGGTGATAATGGTATTTTATTTAGAACTTTTATCACTTTTAAGCGTGTGCAGGTAAACATGATTATTTTGCATAATTTTTATAAATGTGACAATCTATCCATTTTGTTATAGTTTTCACTGCATTGCTTGCACCTAGAAAGCGGCACAAAGGTGAAGCAATTAATCGTAAGGAAAAACATATGATTGGCAACGTGTTCAATTATTTTAATGAATCTATGACGGTGAGTGCTGCTGCTCCAGAAGCAAGTATAGCTTTCGGTTGCTCAGAGCGTACAAAGTACAGTATGACTATAAACGGTAACAATAAAAAGGTTTATTATAAAGCCGATAACATACATATAATGGGAACACGTAAACATGTATTCGACGTAAAGTGCATGGTTCTTCGTGTAGAATATGCTACCTATTTTAAATACAATTCCTGCTGCTATCAATGATGATGATGATCTGCCTACGATCATTGATAGTGGTTTTGAATTTAAAAACAATACGAAAAAGTACACTCATCGAACGACATATTATTCGCAAGAGGCACAAATACTTGCGGGACGTCAAGTAATTTGGAGGTGAAGTTTACTTCTTGACATTTTATATTTTATAGTAACTTCTCTACAAAGAAGAGCACTGCTAACGCACATCATGAGATGGATTCATAAGTAGATGGGGATTAGACTATTAAGAAATTACTTCCAAATGTGCCACAGAATTCAATAATTATTCCTGATAATGCTAACTATCGCTGAAGAAAATAGGGAAAAGTTCAAGTGACTGTAGCGTATAAATCTTGGGAATTCAAAGGTTTAATTGCAAGAAAATTGTTCAACAAACACAAAATATTTCGAGTTATTATAGATTCCGACAAGACGTCGAAAATTATTACAAAAGGTACAATTTTCATTAAAGCAATCTATGAAAAAGTAAACATCTGTATTTTTCAAATTACAATAGTTAATCCGGCAAACGCAGATAGTGATTTAACACCTTATTGCAGCAACTTCTTTAGTATAACTATAATTAACTGCAGCATAATTTGGGGGGGCGCATCATGTTATGTATTGCGTGTTTTTAAAATGCAAGAGAAACTTACGAACGTTATAAGCCAGGTCTAGCCTGGAGAACACCGTAAACCGTTATTTAGAGAGGTAAAGGTACTGACTATTCCATATTTATACATTTGTTTATATATTTATAGTTCTCCAGTTTATATTAAAGAGAATTTGGACGGTCTTAGCCATACGTGACTATTTTTTTCTAATATTGATTTCCTGATTATAATGTAAGAAATATAAAGTGAAATTAATTTATTATTATTATTAATGTTAGTTGCCAGATAAAAAAGCACTGTCTGGTGCTTTGTTTTGGCAAGAATGGAATCTTCGAGTTTGTTAATTAGCATATTAAAAGCCTCCTCGGACATTTTCATTTCCGGAAGGAATTCTTGCGGTTGCCCTTCTGCAGGTTCTCTTAGAACAAATTTCCGACTCAAAAGTCATTTCGTTCAGAGATCAACCTTTTTACGTACGGGTTTCTGTTTCAACTAGACATATTTGTAAGAATCCTTATTATGTAGACCTAAGCGCTTGATTTCTTCGTTTAGGAACGATCACAGTATAGAAATTACTAAAAGTAAACTAAACACGGGTAAATGTGTATTTTCACGCGACTAAATCAATAAATTAACAACAATTTTTGCTGCTACTACTAAACTAATGAACAGGTGAATTAATATGGCAAATATAATTAATATAGGTACTAAACTATTCATATGCTGAATGCTTCAAGTGTTATTTGATATTCGTTTGAAAGAAGAAAATTAACCTTGATAATATAATTAAAAGAACGAACCATATTAATTTTGCGTGCGGTCGCAAAGTTCTAAAGGAAAGAGAATATTAATAGTAATTAACACAAGCAAAAATTTACTTGTGGACAATAACTGCTTGAGCTGTTCTTGAGATGCTAAATAGCAACTTAGACTAACTGTGAAGACAATTTTCGCCATATGCGTTGGTTGCCTTTCCTTAAAAAATTTGTTTTATAAATTTTCAGCATTCAAAATATAGTTCCTATATTTCTCATGTCTCAAATATTAATGGAGATGTAAGTTTACGTTTAATAAATATTTTAAGGCATATGGCCTTAAATCCCCAGCGCTAAGAAAACCTCTAGTTAAACAAATAGATCTTGCTTTATTTCCGTTTCGCAAAAAGAGCACTTAACTTACACATTCGCTAGTTATTTCCTTGTAAATAAACTAAATAAATAACTTTTGTTTTAAATACGTACGTTAAATTAACATTATAACATGTACGACCTTGTATTTTATCGCGTGGTAATACCTCCCAACTGCATAAATATTAGACTTACTTAGTTATCCTTTCTGTTATTAGAAAACAACGAAAATAAGAAACTGGAGATAGTAAATCCTAATTATGAAAATTTTTAAAAATAATTTATTTAAACAACAATTTCAAAAGAAATAAAATACTTTTAAGCAAACGATACGATCTATTGATTATTATACTTGATCTTGCATTGCTCTTCTAGATATGATTTTAAACGTAGTGGTCTGGGTCAGTATCTGAGGTTTCGCAATACGATTAAAATTCCAATTAAACATTACAATTTGAAAACCTATGTAAAATGGGCAAAGTTCTTCCACGAGGATTGTAAACATGTATTAAACTTTGCTCTCTGTAGTAAATAAACAGGTACAACGTCAAATATGGAATAGTATTCCATGATAGATAAGAAATGTGAAGTTTGTAAACAACAAAACGATATGGAAAGTTTAGCTAACTGTAAGTCTTCATTATTTTAACGTATTTGTAGAAATTGTAATCGCAGATAAACAGAATAATATTTATTATAATTATTGGCATTTGTTTGCCAATACTAAAGGAAACGATAACCATCCTGTCTAACATAATTTTTTGCCACAAAAATTCCTATCGAAGCATACTAATCTAAGAACTCCAAATGAAAATCAAACAAATTATTTATTTTTAAAATGGTTCTTAATTGTACTAATTATCAAAGCACACTAAAAACAATTCTTAAAAGAAATAGAAATAATCATAATCAGAGAACATAATTTTGAATAAAACTTCAAGGATATAATTTTGAAGACGTAGTGTTGGAGATACAATATCTTAAAAATAGTACGTCGAAAGATATTAAACATACTTTTGTAATTTTGGAAAACAACGTAGAAATTAGATATATGTATTATCAATACTGTAACACGATAAACAAAGTTTATAATAAATAATCAAGAACCTAATTAAGTTTTATTTTTAACCCATTGCATTTATATAAACAAACACTAAACTTCAATTGGAAATTTAGTGTTGTGAGAATAGGAGACCAAGGAGCCTCCTATCTTCTTATTTGCCGCAACCTCTCAAAAAATAGATCGAAACGTATTCAGCTACACACCTATTACATACTTTACTGCAGAAGTTCTAAATCCGTCTACCTACCAATCTGCATTTTATTGATTTTTCCTCCGGAGTTAACATATCTAGATCAACGTCGACAACAATTACGAGAAGTTGTTTTATTCAAGCGATTTAATTGCTTTTACTAAACGCATTTATCACCGCTTTAAACTTGAAATGCCGCACGAAATGCTATTAAAAAAAAATAAGTTAAACTCACCTTAAATGGCTGTGTATTAAATCAAGTCGAACATAGTATTTACAGAAATCACTGTGCAGAATTGTGTTATTATCCTTGATGATTACAAATAAGGATATGCGAGAATTATGTTCGATTCACATATACGTAAAATAAAACGGATTACAAGAACAAATTGTACAGTTGTGTATGTGTGTGTATATATACAATTCACGGCACGTCACAATCAAAAACAGGCAAAAATCTGGAAGAAAAAAATCACTTCTGTTCACTGTGTAGACATCGGCAAAGACGGGTATAGGAGGCGAACAAATCAAAAGTTTTCGTCTATTTGCCCCGCTGTACGTACAACCGAGCGCGGTGCGAACGGATCGGTATGTTGTCTAGGTGAAGAGAATACAGTTTCTCGATTAGAATCGATTCTGTCTGTGACATAGATATAAAGCATCCGAGCAACTCAGAGCGAACTCATCTGGCGGTCGCTAACTAACTGAGGTGTAGGAAAGCATTCGGGCTGGTGCACAGCACAAAGTTTACTGTGAATGCACTGGTCGGGACGTATACAAGTTCGACTGTCTCCCCCACAACGCTCTAACAGCCAGAGCGGGCGTCTCGTGTACCATAGAGATGAAAAGCGCGCAGACCGTTCGACCAACAATCTACGACTACTTACTACTTCTGCGTCGGAAACGATACCAGTTTTTGGCCGCATCCCTAGACCCAAAAAGCCATAAAGAATCTCAACATAAGAAATCTAACAAGAATTAATTTTCTCAGTCGCACGAAATAGTCTTTCTGATTGCAGTATAGCCTAAATTTATAAGTATATATCTAATTTTCTTCCCAGTGATAGAACAGTTCTTTTATCTTGATTTGTTGGTTGTGGTCATAATAAGATAAAATCGTATGCATCCTTAACGCTGGTGCCCAAGGGGCTTATTATATTTATCTTGTTCTTGTTTCAGTTTTATTTAAACAGATTAGTCCTGCGATCAGATTTAATAAGCTATACATGCCAACGGTAAGGTCAATTGCGTTTTGCAGAACGAATTTGCACTGACTCAACGCTGCTGTATTCGAAAATCATATGACAGACTGTTAATAGGCATATTGCTATCTTACGATGAATCTCTTCAATGCAAGAGTATTAGCAGTTAAATACTGATAATGTCTCCTCATTATTTGTTTGTGTGCCTTTGCCCAGCTGTACGGTTTTGTAAGATTTATCATGGAAGACTTTGCAGGTTGCTATGTCGTTAACCATATCGAAGATAGGGAGGCACACCCCTGTGGTGTCTCTAGTTAACAGAAGTCTGCATGCTACCATTCGTACCCTTTCCGTTGATACCGGTGACAAGAGTTAAACATACAGGCCTACCACTCTCTCAATTCTCCAGTGATTAGTTAGCTTCTGTGTAATCTCACGCCACTAAATCAACGTTAACACTGCAGTTTTAGCACTGTAGTGTACAGTACATCATGTATAGTTTGAGTCCCCATGTTTCCCCAACTGTTGTTCTGCGGGTTGCCGTTTTTCGAAGATGTCAGTTTCCAATCCAAGGTTACTCCCAAAAAGTAAGCCTCTTGATTGATCCCTATTGCTTCATTGCAGAGTCGTATCAATGTTATTTTGCTAACGTTTACTCTGAGGTTCTCCGTCTTGGGCCATACTTCTACCATTTTTTATTCTCTCTCAAATGAGTATCGCAGGGTCATCAGCATATCCCTGAGTATGATAGCTAGCAGTGGCGACTGATGGTAACATAAATGCTTGGCAAAATCAGTGGCAACCGTCTATTATCACATCCCACAACAGAGGTGACAGCACCTTCCCCGTGGACAACCGCTAGCCACTGACGTCTACATCGTCTCACCTATCAGTGTTGCTTCTGCTTATCTGCCATGATTAGCACGGCTCCGTTTCTGAATTTTAATTGCAACGTTACTCTCATCTCGACACCGTTGGTATTGATGGACAGAGCGGCCGATGCCCTTGCTAGAAAGGAATCTTAGCATACTCCGCTAGGTTTCAACCTTTTGCTGAAATAATTTATTTAATATTGCCAAAGCATACGTTATTTGTTGTGCTCAACAAGAAGATTTAAAAACCGGAGTGATTTCACAGGTGGAGATCATGCGCGAGCACATATGCTGTCCAGCTGAGGCTGAGCCAAGAAGTTTATAGAACTTAGAAGGGCTTATCAGCCTATACCTGATTAAGCAAGGGCCTACACAAAATGTAGGGAAGTGCCATCTGTGCTTAGAGGAGGAGAAAACAGATAAACACATATCTTCCCACTGTTCTGTCGCCTGCAGTATTGGATATTCTTTTTGTTATGTGAGGATGTGATAATAACTTCGCTGAGCGAATTTGTGTTTGTGAGAGCGAAACTTGTCAGAATAATAGATCCACTCAGAAAACTGCAGATTACATCGCTGGCCTTCAACAAACCTTGTTGATCGATATAGATGAGTGGACTAATCCTCTTCCCTAGCTCTACCATCCTACTTATAATTATATTTTGCGACGTCTACAACAAACTAAAATCAATCTTCGGCGTCCTGTAACACTAATAGAGAAAATAAAAAGCTGAATGAGGAATAACGAAAAGAAAAACACAAGGGGTGCATTAAATGGTCGAAGAAATATATTCTCTAAACCGCGATATGGGAAGGATGCCAAGGAAGAGCATAAAAATATTGAGAATTGCATTTTTTTATTAGACTAACAACAGGAGCCATCAAGAACTACCACCAAAATGATGCAGGAAATAAAACAGTTAAAAATCTTATACATAAGAAGCAAATGTTTCCAATAATAAAAATATAACAGAAACTAATACTTTGGGTTACTTCGTATTGCATGCATTCCCTTACGACGCTCATGTCGATAAGTTTCTAGCATTTAGGGGGATGGACAGGTTATCCATGATTCCCATACTATGGATGAAAGATTTCAGTGGCCACGACAGATATGATAATTTTATGTGGGCGAGTATTAGCTTGTTTATATATCAAGTTGGAAAGTGTTAGAATGGAATACAGCATTGCTTTGTCACCCTGTCTCTGATGATCGGCAAATGAGATTTACTGTCATAACAATTATTTAGATGAGCTAGGAACAAGGAGACTTTATAATAGGTAGTAAATATTCTTCACTTTTCCATATCATCAAAAACTATATATTTTTTTAATTTTTTTAATTGTTAATCGAGCTAACAATTAGCATATTACAATTACCCAGAAAAAATGCTTTAAAGGTAATTCCATCATTGTAGGTTGGATTCTTGTACTGCAATGAAGTAAGAATGCTTAGCACGCGTTATTTAACAGAATAAAGTATCAAAATAGAAAGAAATAGTTTGAGATAGTTTACCGAGAAATCAACGTGAATGTAATTAATACAACAAGGTACACTATATATAACGAATTTTGTTTTTAACAACGCATTTACACGTCTTATTGTTTGGATTCTTGTCGTAGTTAGTACCTTCACTTATTCTTATCAATGCATTACTCACATATTCAATTATTAAGGTAAATAGAATTTTTTGTTGAGTGTAGCCTGGTATCCAAATTAAATTTGCTTTCTATTGAGTGTGTCGTAATATTCGGGATGTTCTATTTAAAATAAGAACTTTCTATATATGTGAACCCACCCGGCATATAATTGGTTTTCCAGTTATTCTTTTTTGCAGCGTGTTATCGGATGCTAGAAGTTTTCAGTAATTATCAAAATTTTTTTTTGTTTCTTTGAGATTACTGCAATCACTCACACTTTTTCGCTGGTTAATCTTATATCGTTTTGCTAAACCAAAATATTTACGTTTACATTATGTACATTGCAACTTTTATACTTTTCTCCTGCTTCATTTTATTAATTCACTTCATGCTATACTTTGCTTGTGTCCACTTACTAATTTTTTAAGTTCTTTAATTCATTTTATTTCAATTTCATTTTCAATTGTACATTGAATAAATATGGCCACCTATTTTTTGGATTTAAGAATCCTTTTATTTTCAATAATGTAATAATGTACAAACTTTTCTTTCTTTGAAATAAGTTCTCAGAAGGCTACAGCTTTTTTTATTTTCCTTTCCGGATGCTTCAGCTCCAACTTTGTCCCTGAAGAACCAACCTCACCACTTGAACCAAACTCATTTCCAGCCTGCAGATATTAACTTTGGATACATGGCGAGGTCCATCCCGATCAACCCGCCGGATCACCATTTTTTAATCATGGTGTCAAATAAATCAAATATCATCAACATTCAATTGTTATTATTACTGTTTGCTGCTTTTTCTCCTAAAAGTAACTGACTCCAACTTTCTTTTGATAGTGATCTTCGGTCTCCGTATCCAAATTCACTGGCGCAACTCAAAAATATTTTACACGCGATGGAATCTGAAACGGAGAGTTGCAGCTGAAACAGTAAGAACCAAACTGAAGAGTTTATTGCTAAATTTTAATATCTAAGTAGGCTTATTTCAATGTTTCAAATTCTTAACTCTGAAACGGAGAAACACTGAAAGTTTTTGTTTCTATGCAACTCGGCTTGCCACGCGACGGTGTTGAAACATCACCATCAAACTTTAATTCCGTCGATTCTAACCACTTGTGCAAAAGGGCGGGAGGGAACAACTAGACGGTATTAGATCTAACTCCGTATTCTTTTCTGTTTAGAGTTGTAGAGAATGATGTTGTATTATGTTATTATCCGCCGTATCCATTAAGGGCCAATTTTACAAATCTATCTTCATAGTGCGGTCCAGTCTGAAACCGCAAGTCTTTTGTTTTAGTTCATCTTGATGGCGCCATTCTTTCTTCGTTTTGCAGCGAGGCGAATCTTTCATTAGCTAGTTCTTTGGCCTTCCAAGAAGCGCGCTTAATATCGTTTGTATCTCTGCATTACAACGTTTTTTTAAGTTTGCAAGGAATTATATGAATTGGTTACGTAATATCAACGTAGATTACACATTCCGAACAGCAATTAAATGACATAATACATTACCTATAAAACAACATCTGTTTGAAATGATACTAAAAGAGAGAACTTAAAAGAATCCTTAAAAATGATCAAAAAATTGCTTAAATTTTATGTCCGTATTTAAACGTCCGTATAGCATCCCATACGGTTCTGTAACATACAACGTGGTAGACATCGCAACTAGCATATTATCCTGCTGCTATATTCCAGTAGTTATTATGCCATTAACGAAACTCACTGAATGCAGTCTGGGTGGTTTCTTCTGCCTGATTCAAGACAAGATTTTATTACCTCAATTACCTTCCGTTCGTGTGTGGCACTAATATCATCTTCTTCAACGATATCCATTAATTAGATTGTCTCAAACGGTCTCTAAACGTAGAGCAAACATGAAAGGCGAAATACCCGAAAGATGCATTTACTGCGCAACCCCTATACTCGTACTTGCTCCGTTTAGTTTCGCTAGAGCAAATAAGTTTTAACCCGCAAATTTATCTCGTGGTGTGATTGACCTTCCAGGTTTGTGTACTGTTCGAGAAAGGTTTCCATGCAACGCCATTAGGATCTCCTATGTAACGTGAGAAAATACTTCTTTAAATCAGACATTGTGGCCGCAAACTTGTAATAATTGAGGTAAACTGCTATCATTTAGTGTGAAAGCATATTTTGATACTTCCCATAGTTTCAGAGATATTAATGCAAATAGCAAAGAGTTGTGTTGCGTAACGAAGAGGAGGAGGGGGATTGTAAAAAATGTTTTTTAAAAAAGCAGTAATCGCTAATAGATGGCGGAATCCCTTTTTTTTCTCAGGGTTCCTGTGATTGTTAAAAAATTTACACGCTTCAAAACAACAGGAACTTTCCTACAGGAGATGACTAATTCCAAATTATCTTTCTTTTTTGTTAAAAGAATATTTGTCGGCAAAGTTGCAATATTTACATCCCTAAAAACCTATGCGACGTCTTTCTTGTTGCTTCTTATTTCCTATACAATGAGTTAAACCCTTCCTGAGATATTAAATTAATTAGTAGCCTCTGGTTTAAAAACAATATTAAGACGCATTTAAGATTTACGAATTTCAGATCATGTGGTTGCATTAAAATTATTTGCGTGGTCTAATATCCAATTGTTACAGGGTGCCTTAAGAACGACCAGCATCCATACTAACAAGTTAATTGTATCGTTATTGCATAAAAGATGTCCAACTGATTACTTTTAGTCCATGTGCTTTGCCTTTGTTGTTTACCTTTATTGTTTCTCATGACTTTCGAGCGTAATAATTCATCATTCAATGAGATTAACGAAGAAAATGGGTGTAGGGGCATGAAGCAGGGGTTGTTTTTAATATCACCGAATGCATCTTAAAAATGAGGGTGTCACGAGGAGAGCAGATGGGGAACAAAGACTTATAAAAAGATATTACGGCTTTCAGCATATTTTTGGCTTCAAAGCAACATCCACAAGATGTTGGACCGAATCGTCCTATTAGAAATGTATTAAATTCTAGCAGTCACTTTATTCTGATATTTTCCGCATTGCCAGAGCGAATAGTATTTTTGCTTGCTTCCGACAGCAGTCAAAAGCTTTTAAAAAATAAATTCTATTTTTCTGTATTACCATAATTTAAGAAAGTAATAATACCTACCTACATAAATATGTTGAGAATATTCCTTTGAACTAAATAAGATTGTTACATATAGAACAAGGAAATTAACATAGAATATAAATCGTATTGTGTATGCTTGAATTAGAAGGTTTGTGAGTCATAACATTGAATTGGATGCTTCATTATGCAAAGAATGTTCTGTATAAAACAGTATCACCAGTAATAGTTAACACGTTGAGCACAGTGGGACACTTAGCTAATGTTACACCATCTGAGAGCTGTGAGACTGTGTCGTTTCATTTAATACCTCAGGTGTTTATATAAAATATTATTTTTATATAAACACCTAAATTTATACAAAATAGGTCTAGCATGGCTAATGTCTCACCCTAGCTGAATTATAGTACGTAGTGAGGTTATAGATGCTTCCGGCAGCTGTTGTACACTTGGCAACTGCTCGATGGTGATGATACGCTACGAAAATGGAAGCTTGATATACATAAACAATATTATATTCTTAGCCTTAACATTATTTTCGTCCTGCGAGCCAAACAGTAACAAGTTGCCTGCAATTCAAGAAGTTGTTAATTAACTGATGAATGAAACATTTCACCTTGCGAGCAGTTGCACGTACTGAAGTATTGAGGTGACAATGAAGATAAGCAAGAGTATGACCTAGAACCTAGAACATTCTCTCCATTCGTATGTTTTTCTGGTTTGCCACTTTTTAGTTGGTTCAAAATTAGTCAGCCTGTTTTAGTTTCCTATTGTGCAGTGTAGGTAAATGTGAATACAATATCGAATTTCCCGCTCCTGATGACTGGGGGGAAAGACTATGATCAAGTGGTTTCAATTTTTTGAATTATTTGGATTTTGTATGGGTGCAAATCCAAATCATTTCGTAAGATCCTCCAAGTCAATACATATGCAATCTCCAACTGCTGAGCACAACGCGACATCTTGTTAGACGTCTGTTGACAGATTTGGATTATTGTTTTACAGCGCTAACATTTTTTAGATTTCTTACACGATTTATGCTTGGATAATCCAGCAACCTAAATTCACGTTCAATTTTCTTCACGACATTACGAATTGTTTGTTCACTTGGTCAATGATGGGAACGCCAGGCTTAGAGTACATTGCGTCTGATAATGAATTATAATAATTTCGCAACGTTCTTGGGTTGTTAAATGTTCCATGTTATTTTGTAATAGCCTAAACCCGCGAAACTTGCAAATAACGGATGGTTGTCGCATATACAGTGTTACCTATATTTCACTTCAAAATCTTAAATCTACTTGGTGCGTGCACTCTTAAATGTTACAATCAAGTACATGTGTTAGTTAGCCATCTAGTCAACCTAGTATAATCAGATGTCTCAAATTCAAATAAAAATATGATTTTGAAAAAATGATCTTCTTGTTTTCAACAGTTTCTATAAAAATTTCTCCAACCTCTCTTTGAATGTTTTTATCTTCAGATTTACATTTTCTTTATTTTCCAAGCGTTTTCAGATTATTTTGTTTCACAATTTTAACACTTTAGTTGCTCTAAATTGATTTCTAAATTATTTCTTAGAAAATCTGTTTCTATGTCAAAATACCATTTTTTTTTTCTTTACTCGTCTTCTCAAGGATACCAATCCAAGAGTTTCCATGTTTAAGTGATCGACATTTTGATGATTGTATGTTTTGGCACCGGCGACATTATGACTATTGATGACTTCATTCATATGTAAATGTTGTGTTAATACTGTTTGTGTTTTTCGACAAACACTGTTATTGCAAAGTGAATTCTTGAAGATAACTTACTACGTCTTCCTAAAATTAGAATCGTTTTCGCATTTCCTCTTAAAACCATCATTAATCTTTCCATTTCTTCCTGTTCTTTTCCTGAACGTTGGAAAACAGCCAAAATCATTCCTATACATAAAAAAGGTAACCGTGAAATTCTATCTAATTACAGACCTAATAATATCCAAAACTTTATGAGAAGGTCTTGTATACTGCCATTTATAATAGTACTCGCTCTTTTATTGTCCCAAATCAACATGGCTTCATCTCTGGAAGATCTACGGTTACAAATTTGGCAACCATATCGCTTTATCAGTGAAGTTTTAGATAGGTGTGGCCAAGTTGATGTGATCTATACAGACCTGTCTAAGGCGTTTGACATGTCTGTTGTTGCTGCTGTTGAAACTGAGCTCTTTCGGTTTTGTTCCATCTGCAGTTAGTCTCCTAAAATCATACTTGAAAGAGAGAAAGCGTCACGTTACTTATAATGGATACTGTTCCAATAACTTTGCTCTTACCTCTGGTGTTCCCCAGGGATCGAATCTGGGACCATTATTGTTTGTGCTCTATATTAATGATTTGCTATTGAACATCAATCTTCCGACCTTTGCTTACGCAGATGCTATTAAAATCTTATCGAAAATATCTTCAGTTGATGACACAGAAAATCTTCAAAGTGGTCTTGTTGTACTGGTACAATGGTGTAGACGTTTCAAGATCAAACTGAATGTTGAGAAATGTTGCGTACTTACCTATTCTCGTTCCTCTTCACCGTTTATATTCCCCTACCAGATCAGAGGTGCTAATTTATCACGTCTTGTATTTAGAGACTTGGGTGTACTTTTTGATACCACTCTCACTTTTAAATCGCATATTAACATCTGTTCTGAAGCCATAAAATCTCTTGGTTTTATTATGCGTGTCTCTAAATATTTCAAGAATACAGCCTTATTAAAATCCTCATACTTCGCTTTTGTACTAAACAAACTAGAATACGCTGTTCTGGTCTGGTATCCCCTATATGCCTGTGATTGTCTAAGTCTGGATCGCATCCATCGAAGATTTCTAAAATATCTCTCATATAAGATTGATGGAACATATCCTGAGAGGGATACTCCGCAGGATGCATTGCTTGAAAAGCATAGCATGGTAGCTTTGAGTACGCGAAGGGATAGTGTTTGTGAGAGATTTCTACAGAAATTGTTGCGGAGTGACATCGACTGCCCCTTCTTACTTCAGCGGGTAGACCTTCTGGTGCCACGATTTAATTCAAGATTCGATACTTGTTTCATTCTTCCCTTTGCAAGGACAAATATTATGCGACGAGCTCCTACTTACACGCTTCGTAAGGCAGCTAGAAGATGTGACTTGTTCAGGTAGGAAGAAGGAAGGTGGGAACAAGAGGAACTAATTTCTTGTATCCGTAGGCTTTTATTTTTACTTGTTTATTTTTTCTATGATTTGTGTATATATTATGTCAATTGTTGTATCCTATTATTGGGCCTAAGCCTGTTGGATAATAAACGTGTGTTATTATTATTATTATTAGAAATTCAAAACCTAATTATATAAAGTAACAAAAGTAAATAAAAGTAACTTTTGGAAGAAATTAGGCTCTGTCACACACAAAAGTATTTATTTTATGTTATCTCGTATTCCTAATTTTAATGCAATATTTAATACAATATTTGTGATGGTTTTATTATTTCAGTATACCCCGTTCCAGTACACTTACAAGTATTACAACATTAAACGGTAAAATTTAACGCTTTTATGCACATTGAAAGAAACGTTTAACAGGAAATGGCTATCACTTTGCACGTTTACTACGAATATTTCTTTTCATTTTCCAAATGTAGTGTTCTACATTTAAACTCACTCTGGTGTCCTTCTATCTTATGTGACAGTTAATAATAATATTTGCGAAAAAAATGCTTGTGAATGCGGTCAACTTTAAGCCAAGACCATATTTTAGATCGTACGATACGAAGTCACTCTTTCTTCTCCGTTTAACAGGAATTCTTACAATGTGATCCAGATATGAAACGTTTCATCGTGCTCAAAATTATTTACACTCTATTTCTGAATCCATTATCTACATTAAAATGATGGAATGAATAAAATAAGTCTGTGTATTGTTTCCGAGGTTAATTCGTTGTATAATTATAAATAAATAATAAGGAAGTCTCTAGGGACGAGACTATAACTATAGCGTTATAAAACGTTTGACCCTAAGTTCTAACATGTAAACGCTAAAAATATCTATAACCTAGGTGTTTTTTCCGAGAACCGAAACAATTAGAAGGTAAATTTTAATGGCGTATAAGAATTCTACAGTATATCTCAATGAAAAGGAAGGAAATTGTGAGAATTCGTGGTTTACCTGGGTCGTCCCTTTTTTTACCTGTTGCTTGATAAATATACCGAGTAACACAACAATAAAGACAATTTACTGGTCATTATGTAACCCAAAATTTACGGATCTTTCTCCCTGTACAACTTGATACCGCTATACGAAGCGTACGATCTTCGGAGCCAGATTTCTTGGTAATTCGTGAGCTTTGATATGGTCCTATTAACTGTAAAAAGTCCGTTTTTTTCTTAGTATTTCCGCAATAAACAAATGCGTAAGTTTCCTAAAATATTACGAATTTTGCATTCAGTTGTATATTACATTCACAGTAGATTAATGGTCATATTGTATTGATTCATCATTGTTTACGATTCCCGACTGTTGCTACTGTAAGAATAACGATAAACTACGATAAGAATGTGAAAGGTTAGTAATCCAGTATGCAAGCAACAAATACCCAGCAACAATAAACATGCAGTTGTGTTTTGTCTTTATTACGATAGTAGCATCAATCATTGATAAGCTTCCTACAACCAGTGCGTTATTTTAATTGATCCGCTCGAGGAAGAAATGTTTGGCATCTGATATATGTTCCACTTACCGTTTAATTTATTAGGTTTGATATATGGGGGAAAATGCTAATTTTATAATTACAAAAAAAAATTATACATTCCTCGTTCCTGAATGTTCTCTAAAGCTTAACACATTTAAGTACTGTATGCGCCTTGCCATGAACATGCCTTTCAGCATAAGATTGTTGAAGTAAATACAACAGCTCAGTAGTATTTGAAAAGTGTTGTTCATGAGTTGCTTTGGACGGTCATGTTTTGGTTTCTTCCGCAAAACAGTTGCCTTTCAAAAAAAAAATTGAAGCAGAACCATTCAAGGTGTCAAAATTGAAATACGAAATTCTTCAGTTAGTAGGAAGAAAACTGGGTAAGGCATTGTAAGAAGAAATTTTTCAAAAAATGGACACAATGGTGATCATCTGTAGCAGATACAGGATATTGAAAAGATTACAATGCATAGCACCAGGCGATACAGGACCATAAAACAAAATATACAATGATATCTGTTGATTTCAAGATACAAGATATAAGAAGTTTGAAAATTTCTTTTTAGAAAATTTATTTCTCTTCAATATCTTATAACAAAGAAGAGTCACAAGGTATTTCGCTCCAAAAATGTCCAAATCGATGGCCTTGTTCTTGAATACACCTTTCTAATCTTTGTGTTAGACTTACGGCATCTTCACGGCAATCCATTATTAACAGACTCCATAATTGCTTTTCATTATCTAGTTTTACAGCACACACACCATTTTTCATAAGCTTACAAAATGAAAAATTGAGGGGATTAGGCTCAGAACTACACACTGGCAAATTAGGTAAGTGTCGATCATATCTACCCACATATTAATAGAAAACCCATACTGGCGATTCCGTATTACGGTTTGATAAGAATTTCGATTTCTCCAATAGTGTGTATTATGTGGGTTCAAAACACCATCGCGACTAAAATCTGTTTCATTGGTGAGCAAGGTTAATGACAGAAAATTTTGCTCTTGATTTTGCAACCACTCACAATATTATACGCGGGGTAAATAATCCTGTTCTAATAGGTGTATGAAAGAAGCTGTTCTTGAGGACTGGTTCACCTTCAATATTTCGTACAGCCGAACTTATTTTTCTGGTGATCATTCTTGGACTATTTTCTACTCTTTACAAAACAGCTTTTTCGTCTGCAACGTTACGATGAGTTCTGGTAACCCCGCTGTTAACTTTTGCCTTTTTGTAACAACCCTTCTCTCAAACCCCCGTGCATGTTAATAAATGTTCCAACATTAAGAGCATATCTTAATGGATATCTCTCTCGGTACATACGTTGAGCCTCGAAAGAATTTGATCGAGCTTCGGTATATCACATATTAATGGCTCGGTATTATTCGCAAGTGTAGAGAACCATTTTTTAGAGCAATTTTAAGCAACAAACAACATAATCAAACAAGACTGTAATTAGGAACACGACAAACTTGAATAGATTATTTCACGTGCCATAATTTCATGACCAACTACAAGTAAGCGTTTTCCAACGCGTTAAAAGTATTCTAATAATATTCCGAAACTAAAATACACTAATTTTGGACCGTCTTCAGAATCAGAAGTAATTTTAAAAAACTTAATGTCTATAAAAAGATCCTGTATCTTAAAACGAACATTAGTCTACAAGCCCTTTTTGTATTATTTTATGGTCCTGTATCGTGTGGCACTACATCTTGCAGCTTTTTCACTGCCGCCTGGTATACTCTAATTTGAAGCATGGTTGATTGCTTAGAAGCGTTTAGATATAAAGTAAAACACAACAATTATTTGAAAGCGTATCAGCGTTTCAGACAAATGGGGAAATAGCAACTCGCTACTGATGGAATGATGTAGTATGTGGTTCAAGAAAACACGATCATTTTCCATTATATCAATTCTTTTGCTGTTCCAGAAAATTAATTTTAATAATCAAGAATTTAAAACATTGATGTTTGACCAACCTCTGTAGTGAAACATTTAAAGTGCGCCGAACGAATGCAACTAGCTCTTCACCAAATATCTTCCGAGATTGGTGAATTTCTTTAATATTCATCGTGAAAATGATGAAGCAATATTCTAGCAAGAGAACAACTAAATAACTTCTGGGTATGACCAATAGAATGATTTCGGTAATTTTTAGGCAGAAAGGCCAACCGAATAACTAACAAGCCCAGATTAAGCAACAATTGTGGAATAGAATGATTCGGAAAGGTCAGTAGACGCAAGTATTCTCCAGAAACGATTGAGATATGTGTTTTCCCTGTATTTCCCTTTCCTTCACTTTTCGATTAGAACCACTAAAAATGATCCCAAAGCTTTTGTTCAACGCCTCAATTAATACTAAACAAATCCTCAAATAAATATATTGTCATTGCAGCTAACTAGTTATTACTTGGGACAACGTGTTATTTTCGAAATCAAAACATGAGAGAAAAAAAGTTATTTGAAATTCAATACTTCATTAATCAGGGAATATAGTTAAGCTCAGTTGTTTTGCTTCTTGCCATAAAAATCTCTAGATATAATTTTGTAAAGATACTGTGGATCATACAACTAATTCCGCTAGTTATAAGACGTTTAGGATTAAAAGCAATGAGGAATAATAAAGTAATAGTACGTTTTTTCCTAATGTATTTTAGTTGGCTTGCGATCCGATCAGCTGCTTGAGTTAGATCAGCTCATCTATCGACGCAGAAACTGAGTGTAATGATGATCGTTGGTAGAACAAATTGCACCAATTACTTTACTTCCAATGTTGTCTACAACGATTTCTATGAAAACCGGAAAATAATCCAACAAACCACATACAAACAAACCAGAACGATGCGATAGCGCTTCGACGAACGTTCCATGACCGGTCAATATTCATCATTGACTGTTGGTTCCTCCGCGGCTACCACAATTAGCATTTCTTCTTTACGAACGCGGGGTATTAATGGGCGAGCGGCCGTTGCGTGAACGTTAGCCCATTCAGAAATATATAAAACTGTTTGTCTTTGGATAATGTGGAATAAATTATTAGACACGTACTCGTTATTAACGGGACTCGGGCCGACAGCATCTTACATTGTAAGATCTAGCCGACACGGATTATCATAGGCAAAGATATTTTCTCAACGAGTTAAGGCAGCCCTTGGTTTAATATATGATAATGTCTTGTCTGGTTACTATGTTATGATGCACCGCTTCAGAAACTTTCATCTGCAAATTAATTGTATTGATTAATGAAATTTCGAATAATTAGTGACGGTTTGTATAATGAATAAAAACATATACTACAGGTTTAAATTTGTCAAAGCTGCTGAATACAATTTTCTGCAAGGTCCATTAAGCAATCCGCATGATAACGAAAATTTAGGATGACGATTTTTGCTTACATCACTCAGAAATTTGAAAGAATTTAAATTATCATAAGTTTTTGTCTAAAATATGTTGATAGCTTCTATTTTCATTCGAATGTTGCAGAAGAAATTTATTGAGGAAAGTAATTTTGTGAAAAAAATGGAAATTTCACGTTAAGGATTTCGACGGATGATTTCTACGATTTTAGTGAAGGCGTAACACAAACTATGCATTGAATTGCTCCATTCAATCTTTGGCAATGAAGTATCATAAGAAAGACGTATAATAATAATATGTTTTATTTGTCCATCGGATTTAACATAAGAAAAATCCAATTGCAAGGCACGATACGAAAATAGTACATAATGCAAACAAATGTAAATTACATTAAGAAAAACTAGCATTTGTTTCTGTTTATCCATTCCTTAAACCTAAAAATAGAAACAATAACTTATGTGACAAAAAGGAAGGGTCGTCATTCATCTAGTTAGCATTCCTGCACGTATGACTACTTTCTATAAAATAAGCGGATGCAGTAAAATGTGTCAAGGGATCTGCAATTGTATTGGGGTAAGGCAAAACTTACTTGACTTAGTAAAGGTGAATCTATCTAATTATTAAATATTCTTTCCTCTTGCCACATTTCTGCGTTGTGCATCCGATTTGTATAATAACTATTTGAGGAAACGCTTCTGAAGCCGTTTGATGAGTTATGGGTGGTAATGATAATACGGATGCCAAACAATTGAGGCATTTTGTGGTTTAGAACATGCCTCGTCAATATTAGAAAATTGTTTGCTTGTTCTAAACAGAAATCCCAGTGATTGAGATGCCAAAGAAGTTATAGGATTAATACAGAGAGAAAGCAATAATTGTGGATCGAACCAAAATCCTTAAAAAAGTTTATTCTTGAAATGAGAGTGTCAGGGACGCTGTAATCAAACAATTACGAATGAGACAGAGATGTAAATTTTAGGTCATCTACATAAGCAGTTCAGCGTAAGTAGAAGGTCGTTTATGTAGTTGTTAAAAGGAAGAGGGCCTAAGTTGGAGCCTTGTAAACGAAAACCCATCGATCACGGAGATAAGAGTGAATAAGAGTAAAAACACTGGGACAAAAACCAATGATGGATGTTAGAGTGTCATAATGCTGAAATCACTGGAACTTCATCAACTCGATGGCGGTTGCTAAGACTTACATGTCGTGAATTCTGCTTTGGGAGATCGAAGAACAGCTAATGCTGAATGGCATACATCAGTTTGGTTAGCAGAAATTATCGACGAAATCAGGATGCAATAAAAAATAGATAAATAGGATCCATATATTTTACTTCAGCCAAAGAATACTTTAAGTTGAAAGCTGTAGCATTTTCCAGTTATAAAATGTGAAAAATGCTCCAACCTTGAAACACTAAAAACTACAAACAAGATAGAGCACGGATAAGCTGTAACCTACGTAACAACCAACGCCAAAGATTGTCAAGAAAAAAATTCAATTGTTACCTAAGTAGCTTTTATTCATAAAACTAAGACTATTTTATACTCCCAAAGTTATAACCTGTATTATCGTAAAAGACATCATTCAGAGTTTTTCATTTGTATGTGCACACGCATACAGTAAATTAAATCAAATTCTCATTCCATGAAAACCTAACTTCAGACAAATACTTTCCGCATGTTAACGTTATTTAATGCAACTTTAGTTCTTTCCCAGTTTGTAAATCTGAACGACATTGCATTAGCAGATGGACGTACAATCGATCAATTGCCGAGGACGATCTAATTCCATTTCCAAATCCGACGCCCGTTCTGCTCGTAAACGCCCGACCATCCTACAGCCATCAATATAAATAACGTCCAGAATCATTCACGCATACGCCGGAGTCAGATCATCTTAACAGTATGCTGAGGAAACCAGATTACCAACTTGTAAGAGCGAGTTGTACTTAAAATACCATCTACTCTTCTCGGCGGATGTTCGTAGCACGACAATGCCGAAGCGTTAATCTGGCTATTCCTTTGTATTTTTCTTATTCGTCTCTGCTGACATCATCTGATTTAAATTATTTCAAATTAAGACACCGGAGTTCGACTTGGGGCACCGCAACAGCGCCTACGCAGATACGTTTAATTTACTTTTATACAGTGGATTACGTATCCTTAGAAGGCATCTGATCGCTTTTTTACGACAGGTGTTCATCTTTTTGTTGCCGTCAGGTACTATATTTAATAACAAGCTTTAATCACCTACAGTAAGCTTCTCAAAAAATTTAAAAAGTACAGTTAAATGGGGACGTATCTACATTGGTATGTGAGAGGTGACGGGGGTAAGTTACATATTCTGTTTCACTTTCTACATCCATTTTTGATCAATATCAAAAGACGAACAGGTATTTCAAAATACTTTATATTGCAGAAGATAGTAGAGTAACAGTAGCTAGCCGTCAAGGAACCAGCAAAGCACAACAAGCAAACGACTTTTCCCTCTATTTAGGAACAAAAATTTGCTTTTTAGATGGTAATGTGATATCAAATAATTCTTCATTTTTTTTAAGTCCAGTTACGCAACAAGAAATTTCAGCCATTATAACTAAAATTCACCATGTTTACTAGTTAGTATGAAATATCAGACTCACCTTTGAGAGATGTTAATAACTATATTCTCCTCAAAGAAGAAGGGTGAGAGCACTGAAAGGGAGGTGAAAGTTCGTAGACTTGGTTCCAATGTATGCTGTTGCTGCTGGCGAAGATATCGTATAATTGAATCTTCGTATGTTTACCTCTACTAATTTATAGCAAATAATACAGTGCTTATGCTCATACACACTACATGTTCAGAGAATCAGAGTCGTATAAAATACGAATCTGACTAGTTGTTGTTCCGAAGATGCTAGGAGATAAGGTAGTAATTATAAGTGTATTACGCAGATAAAATGTCGGAACCATAGCAACCATACAAGTGCCAGTAACTCAACAAAATGCTTGTAGATTGACACACTCTATGACTCGTTATACAGAGTGGATTGGGAGGCACGGATCAAACTACAGGAGTGTTTTTTCCACGTGAAAATCACGTTAAATCACTGCCAAAAACATTATCACTGTCACATCAGGACAACTAAATTATTGAAATGATTTTAAATCTCGAAAGAATAGATTCGAATAACTGGTATGTCGTATGTAAGGAGCGAAACAAAGAACATACCTGACTTTTTGCTTTACGTGAGTAGTCAATGCAAGGATATTTTTATTTTATTTAATACCTATTACCCCAAAAACAAGTGAAAATTTAGCATTTAAAAAAATTTAAATTTTTTAATCACACTGTAACTTGAAAATAAATACTTTTTTTGTATTAATTTCACACTCCTGGAGTTTGGTTCCTTCCGACTCACCCTGCAGAAAACAAGCTTCTTCTCATTGCATATCATGCTTATGTAATGTCTTTGGTTCTTCTTCTCTTCTGGGGGAATTTTAAGTAGAGGCTTAGCTTATGAACTTTTTACAAGCTTACAAGAGTGCCGTAACAGATACTAATGATACATAATCAACTTCCATAGATATTCAAAATAACCAATCAAAATTATTTTAAGAATGCGTAGATGACTGCATTTACAAAATTGGTGATTTTAAAAATTAGTTTAAAGTTATTTAACTTAAGAATAAAGGCTATCTGAGTGTCCCAGATATGTACCTTTCGTGACATGTTCATACCATTGTATACTGAAGCAAATAAATAATAGCATCATTATTATAATTATTGGAAGTTCGTTCTATAGAGCGTTGCTTAATATAAAATACCTTTGAATGAATGAAATCTAATCAAAAAAGGTTAACAAAAGTTCAACAAAATATACGATTAATTTTGTATCCACAAGTGGTGTTCCGCAAGGATCAAATCTTGGCCCTCTTCCTTTCAATTTATTTATAAATGATTTCTTGCAGTCACTTACCTGCTCTCTTAGCGTATGTGTATGGCGTTAAACTATTTTGTGCTGCGATTTCCTGATTAGCTGGTTAGTGAGTAACAACCTGTTGCTGAATACCGCCAAATGCTATCACATCCAAGAAAAACTAAACCGTATCAATATACTCGCACAATTAAAAACCAAACTTTCCAAAACAAATAGAATCAAAGATCAAGGCATAACATTTGATCCAACTCTATCCTTCTCTAGCCGTACAGAAATTATTCGTTTGTCTGCTTCTAACATGCTGCGATTCCTGATGGGAACAACACGAAATTTGAATGATATCCGATTACCAAAAACACTTGTTTACACCTTTGTTGTTGCTACAATAGAATGCGCTTGTGTTGTTTGGTTCCCTTTTATACGTCTCAATAGCTTCCAGTTGACCGGCTTCAGGCCAGTTTTTTTTTTAAGATTCCATCACGGAAAATCGATGGAAGTTATACAGATTGGAGTATATCCTACCATTATTTGCTTTGTAGGAATTAAATGGATTCACTGAATCATCGACGCGAACTCCATAGCGCTCGGTACCTACAGAAGCTTCTTAGAAACAAAATTGATTATCTCTATCTGTTGTTAACTGTCTTTTTTTTTAAGTTTAAAGTTCCCCGCCATGCGCCTACTTTTAGCATGCCAACATCAAAGACCACCAACCTATTACTTCGAGCACCAATCTGAAATCTACATGACACGCAATGCCAACATCCGATGTGACGACACCTTTGTACTGAGCTTCTTTTTTCTTTATTTTGTAATTCTATATTGTGTTTACAACTTAAGCATATTTTGTTTGTCCTGTAATTGGGGTTAACCTGTTGAACAAATATATTATTATTACCATTATACGATTAAAAATCTGGAATTTCCTTGGCATTTTCGACGTAATTCCAGAAAAACTTCATCCTAGTAAGGAATTGAACCTGAACACCTAACAGAAAAAAAAAAGCATTACGGTGGAGAAAGGAAAAAGAAAAGTACAATGATGAATGGAAAAAAAAGAAAAACTCTCACGCATGAAAAAAAGGGTCACTGTATAGGCGCATATTCCAGTTTCGAGCGGACGAGTGAGTAGAAGACAGACTGCAAAGCGCAACTGTTATAAAAATTCTTGCAGGTTATGACCAAAAATCCGAGCGATCTAGATGCAGCAAAAGTCATGGTATCAATATGTGGAGAAAACGAGAGCTGGGAATCAAGTAAAACTCGAAGATCGCCAAAAACGTCAACTCTTGGGATGGAAGTGCTAGAAACGTTATAATGAAATATTTGCGGGTTGAAATCATATTAAGATGTCCGATTGTTGGTACATTAGCATTACTTATGTGGTCTTTCCCACAAAGACCAAGCACTCTGAATTGAAATGAAAACGCAAAGTAATGCCTATTTTTCGCAAGTTCACATTCATTTCGCTTCCTTTTTTTGCACGATACTATATTTTTTAGAATAACATTAGCCGGATACCTTCCCCGCTTCCATTAAATCCGACTAACTACATACATTATTGAAAAGGAAAGAGAGTTCCATAAAAAGGAAACTTTAAGCGTACAAACATAAAACGACAGAAAATACCGTAAGTTAAAAATAAGTGTAATTGGATTTGCATGTTAAAAGCGCTCATTAGTTTATCAGTACAGCGGAAGGTATACCAATTTGTTAATTTTTACTGGAAGTTTCGGAATTTTAACTTTTTTAAATCGCAAGTATAATCGCTGCCATTACTCAATTAACCATTGAACAAATTACCTGCTCCGCAGTAAGATCAGTACACCAACAGTCGCTTCCACGTAGACTTAATGAAGTAAACATTTTATTTTAGATAAAACGAACCGAAGTGTTTGATAAGGCCGAATATGAGATGGACGTTATCGCGGTGATTCAGGTAATACAAGCTTTCCGTGGCGAAGATATAAACGTCAAAAGAAATAATCCAATTACATATTTTTCTAATATAAAACGCACTTTCACAGTCGATAACAATAAATTCCTTGACTCGGAATTATTTAGCTGCGATCGTGCGGCATCATCACGGTCCAAGTTTCGGAGAAAAAGAAAGTTGATTACGTCCCGATAAAAACTAAATTTATGAAGTCGAACGACCAAAGTTCAACGGAGAAACGACCTTGATGCTTGTTTTACAGGCCTATAACTTATGTACGTGTGCAGAGGAACATGTGTGGTGACTGGTGAAGCATTGGACTAATGAGAAGGGTTGAGGAAGAGTCCTTAATGAGAATCACACGCACTAAACGCTTATTTCGGCAACTGAGCGTGTATAATACGATTAAGTACGCCGCACGGGGTAGTTTCAGACCATTATTACTTCTATTCCTGGATGCGCGAGAGTTGTGATTAGAATTTCAAAAGCGTAAATAATCAATGGTGTGAAACACTCCACGAAAGGATGTGACAGTCTGCTGTCTATTTATAAAGTTTTACTTCGGTATTTCTGGATGGACACCGTTGAATTTGAGGTGTGTATAGCAAATGGATTCTAGATATATTTCCTTCATAAATATTTATAGTACAGGTCTCTATGGCTAAATATATAGACGTACTGTCCATAACGTATAGTTGTAAATCTTTTATCACCACATATATCCTTAATGAAACAATGGATGTTGCATTTTTAGTTTGAAATTTGCAAACATTATACGGGGAACGAATTTTAAATAAATAACCATAATTATGAAGGATTACGGCGTTTCTTCGTTAATCCTAGGATAAAGACGGGTATAGGACAGGTTATATAAGAAACATGAAAGGACAACTTTCTTTTTTACCTTTTTTCGCCTTAGGTAATGTCATTAAGAAACGAGTCATAGAACGGTTATAAAAATTATATATATACCTACATTGGACTGATAAGATATGCAGGCGCAATACAATTCGTCTAGAGCTGATAGTAATTGGTACAAAGTTAATTTGTAACGATTGACTTATTTTTTTATTTTGGTTTATCTTTATTAAGAAGATAAACTCTCCATTAGCCCCTAAGTCGTACACAAACGTATTTTTTTTTTATTGTTTTCTTTGAACTCGACTTTCAAAATAAAGATATTTGGATGTCCTCAGTTTTATTAAATTACCGAAACCATACAAGCGATCTAAATAAAGTACGTACCATTGATGACTGCTTTATTTAGCAAACCATTAGCATATCTTCCGATAATTACAATGGTGAAATCGGAAAAACAATTGAACATCGCGCTTTTGAGTTTGTACACAAAATAACAGTTTTTTTAATGGAACACCCTGTGTGTTTTCTGTGAAAGACGCTGGAATTTAGAATACAGTCGGTTATAATGGGCTTTTCTCTACACACAGAAAAAGAATATCTGTGTGCAAGAAAATAGAATTTCTTGAATGTATTATTTTATTGGAAGAGGATATTCTCTTGAATTTAAATTGTTGGCTTAATCCAAGAAAGTGAGAAGAATTCTTTAACATGCAGCAGACTAGAAGAAGCTCGATGCAACTGAAAGCGAAACGTCGGCAGACTAATGCAATGACGACGCGGTTTCAGTCCGGAAACCTAAATTCTCTAAAAGGAGAAAACCAAAAAACAAATAACCGCTTTGTTGAATTTAGCAATTTTTTCAAGAAGGCGATTTTCTTGGTTGTAGAACACATTTTCGTGCTTATATATAAAAGCACCGGTTACTTCATTGCTCACGTGATCCTCTTTCTGTGTGTAGGATCAAAGACAACGAAGTTATAAGGACCTAAACGAATGCGAAACTAATTTAGATTGCTATAGAAACAAACAAGCACGGAAGAAAAACAAATTTTTAGAAGGCACAAAACAACAGCGAAATATAAATATGTTTGTTCTAAAGCCGCTAATTCTACTTCAGAAGTCCTTTTTTGGTTCGCTTAACGTCAGTTCGAACACGTTTCAATAGAGCCCAGCCACTTATTTGAAAAAAAGATTGTTCAGAAGACGACTAGTTTCCCGATGGTTCTGAACAGGTCCTCCATCCTACTGAAAAATTATATTTGGCAATCTAAGAAATTGTCCAAAATATCTTGCATAGAATCCGCAGCGGCAAGGGAACCTTTATAAATAAAAGGTCCAATACTCCTTGCTGGAAGCGTACTGCAGTCTTCGATATACACAACGACGTCTCTAACTTAACTAATTCTCTAAGTTATACGTAGCATCGATGTCTTATGGAACAACAGACGATTTTGATCGACCTTCAGGAAATTCACCAGTGATGGAAGCACGACCACGATGATATTTTGCAAACCAGTTGTAAACAGTCTATTCTGACGGTGCTTCCTTACCAATAGTTGAACGAAGGGATTCGAGGTATTGTTGTATTAGGCCTTTACTAAAATCATGGGATATGATCAATCGAAAATCTTCACGTGAAATTTCCATTTTTTTTTTACAAAATTACTTTTTTTAATCGCTCAGTGCAAACGAAGTATTTGGGTGTCTTGTCGCTGTTTCAGCAATAGATAATCCCAAATTTTAGGAAAGTAGTTAAATCTCAATAGCATCGTTTGTAAATACTTAAAACCTAACACTCGCGTTAGTTTTCACTAAGAATAAATTAAATACAAGCATTGTCGTTTATTTAAATAAAAGGGAAACGGCCAAAATAACTAAAGGCAGCATATTCTTCAGGCAATTTTAACAAAAAAAGAAATTATGGGCTATGCTATCCTATCATGCCAAACAACTATAGGTTAGTTATTCAGCACATTCTCTGTATCGAAAAGAAATGAAAGCAGAATTATTATAGCGAACATTGAAGAATTTCGTATATTTTATCTTAAGTGAAACCGCTAATCTAGTGATTTTTTGATCGCTGAACTTGTGCTTATTTATAGCAATTTAAGCATAAGATGGAATGCTTTTTATCTCAGTATTTTGGTCAATAAAATCACTTCTAATCTATTAGTGGTAACAATTTGACGTATATTATCACCAATTTAAAAAATATAATGTTGTTATTGATTCTATGTAAACTACAAAATCTTAAATAAAAGGGAACAAGATCTAAAAATAGTAGCTAGAACGATAAAATACGGCGTAGAAGATATTCTATTTGACTTCTTCATGCAATTAAATGAAAATTGAACCACGCGTAAAGATTCTCATTAAAAAGCGAAACGTACAAAGATTACTAACGATTGTCACAGCTTTAATTAGATCTAAGTATATGCTTAGATAACAAACACAAGCGAATTCCGCTAGTACAAGTGGTATGCATGTCCATTTAAACTAGAGCGAAAGAGAAAATTTCCTTTTCAAATTTATAATAATGGCTATCGCTGTAAACTAAACGATTACCACTTCATTAGGAGCAGATTTTAATTAGGTGGTGATAATTAAAACTGTCAACACACATAATAACGTTAGCTGCGGACTAGTTTCGTAATGTAGATGTTCGCGTTAGAACCGACCATGATTATATTTGGTTAACTGCAAATTATGAAATGTGCAAGCCCACCTAATATCACTAGCATGACATGCTAATTGACAGCCATTTAGAAGGTGCTATGATATGCTTTGAAGTTGCAAAATTTCACGTCTGCTTAATCTACTGTGCCTACCTACAGTTCATAGCCAAAAAAGTAATTATTGAATGCTTTGAATAAAAAGTTTATAATTTAGTTCTTAAAACAGCCTCAGGAGGAAAGGGAAAGGGCGGGACTAATAAAGACAAGATCGAAATGGGAACGCTAGTGTATGTGATGGAATAAAAACACTCATTATTTTATTAAATGTTCAAATTAGTATTCTTCATTAACTTGGCGGTGTTCTAAACAAACGTAGAACATATTGATTAAATTAGTTAGAAAATCGGGTGTGACTGAATTTGAAAGCTCCTTTTTCCCCGTAGTTTTCCTATACTTTCGAATATTGTCTAATAGGCTAAATATGGTGATCTCGATGACCATTATATTGTACTTCTCCTGCCATCCATCATCAGCAGGAACATTATTGGCAGTATTTCGAACTCCTAGGGAAGAATAAGTCGAAGCCTTACCCTACTGAAGCCGCACATTGTGGAAAGCTTCTGCAGCAATACCTTGAATACTTGGTATCACCTGGTTTCTTAGCAAATTGTAGTAGTTTTGTGCATTTATATTTCCTGCAATCCTATAATACGATTAAACAGCCCAAACGTTAACTTCCTGAGGATACTGCGCGTGACTGTGCTTTTTATCCAATGCGAATTTTCATCTTTCCAATGCTTCATATTCATAATAAATGAAATTTGGTATTTGGTTGGCTGGATACTAACACACACAGGAACGCGTGAAGCCTTATTCTTCTTCTATTGTCGCCGTAGTTTCCTATATCGCAAAATCTTAACAGAAATATCAAAATTCAAATAATTCTGCTAAACAAATTTGTAGAGACCTCAACAACGGCCTCGTGTTGTTTGCATCCCAAAAAATGCTTTCAGACAAACCCCTGCCCAACTCCACAAACCGTTTAAAATCTTTTGGCTTCTCGCCTTTCCCAGTCCTCCTAGGATGTTGAGGTGGGTGTTTGTGTGATTAATTAATTGATTGATTTTGTGGTCGGAACTTTAGGTAGACACGGTATAAGGCGTGCTTTCACATTACAGCTCCACATAACGCAAGTTCATGAAAAAGTTTGAGACGATTAGCTACAGGAAATCTCTGAAGTTGTATATTTCATTCAGTAAATTTGAAATAATACATTTTTATCAACACGGAGAGATAAGTAAAGTATTATTTGTAATACGTTATTGTCTACTACTAAAAAGTAATCGCCCAGGTAACCGTCTTCTATAGCCAACCTCAAGCATTCGCCGTAAAGTGAGGAAAACCACGAAAAGTTCCAATCTGTGAGCCCCAGACTGATAACCAAGCAAGTTAGGAATTGTGCTACTACTGCCCGGATTTATCATTTTTCTTTTTTAACCATCGCTTATCAACACTACTCTCCACGAATTCTTCGGCCGTTTTTGGACGGACGGTTAGAACACAGTATGCGTACTTTTAAATTGTTGAAACGCTTGAGAGTGATACAGGTACAAATTCAACGGGACGGAGAGACATTAGTCTTTTGTGCGACTGTACATACGTAACTAAGCTAACACACAATATATATGCACAAAATATTTGCTATTAAACGGTTAGCTTGAAATAACACAATACTTCTTTGCAAAGTTGCCACATACAACATTGGTAGAACAGTTGGTAGAGCTTAGGGAGACGAATTTAACGTTTTTATATTAGTGTTTTTGTCTCTAAGTTTTTCTGTGATGCCGTCCTATTGCAAATCTTTTTCCCCATGATGATTTTACTTAATGTACTTCACGCCAGACATTTTTTCATATCGGAAAGCAGGCAGCCGAGAGACCCAAATCTGGATAGCAGGAGGGATATGAAACGAGTTGGAGCCTTAACTTCATCAATTTCGCGACCACAATTCCAGAGGAATTACCTGGTACGGTGTGGTGAAAGTAAAGGGTCAATTGTGGACGTTTTTCATACAACTCGATTTTGAAACGATCCAATAGCGACGCACAATATGCATCTGAAATAATATTACCCTTTTCCAATTAGTCGACAAAGTCTATTCTTTGACAATCCTGAAAAACAGTCGTTATAGCCTCGCGGCTAAGGGACCGGTCTCCGCCTTTTTTGGTGCAAATGGTGTGCTGGCGACTCATCGTTCGGAATGTTCTTTGATCTCCGAGGTACAGCGCATCTGTGTTTCATCCATAGTGACAAAATGATGCTCAAAGTCCTGTGAATTAAGATGCAACGACTGCAAACCGTCCTCGGATCACGTCACACGATTTCATATTAACGTAAACAATGAAGCAGTTGTAAGTGCAGCATGATCGGTTGTGAACTACTTGATTGGTAACCTTTCCTCAGCCTGTATCGTTGGATATTTATTTATAATAAACCTTATTGAGATGGTTATAAAGAGTAGGGAGTCACTTGCATTATCTAAGTTTTATTATGTATTTTTGGCGGTTGCATGTGTTTCTAATATTTTTATAATATTATTCCTTGTTGTTCAGACACGAATAAAAAAAACGTAATATCCGACAAAGGTTTACATACCATACTTGAGTCAGCCAAACGTTTCTGTTAATTAAGAATTTAAATCTTCCATAAGTAATAAATAATTTGATCGTGAATTATTGATCACGATTTTGCCGAAGTCGTACACATCCGTTACCGTTGCCCATTGACATTTAATAGTCTGTCTGATTGACTTCAGGTGTACTAGGCGTTGCTTAGGAAAAGGTCTGGAAATTTATTTGCAATTAACGGTTTCTTCTTATTAGTACGCTTTCTGTGTAACGTTCTATTAAAGGAAAAATAACGCAAGCGCTCACGGCGTTTGGTTGACGTATGGTATGCAGAGTATTAGACAGTGATGTTTGCGGTGTATATGTACCAGTTAATATAAATATTTAGATGTTAAATAGTAAATAAAATTCAGATTATTTATATATGAAGAGTATGTCTGAATTAAACGGTTTATTGAATGCCCTGAATGATATAAATTTGACTTTGAAAAATGGAGAAGAAGAAGTACTTTAGTGTTGTAAATCTTGTTTAAAATGGTTTATTTCTATTCATACGAAGCTGCCAACTGACTTTATTGTTGCCAACTTAATTTAACTTAACTTAATAACGCAGCATTTCCCCCCTCTTCTTAAATAATAAGCTCTAATAATTACTATACTATAATTACTAGTTTTTATAATTAATATAAATATGAATACATAATTGATTTGGTCATTTTCTTCTGATGCTATAAAATCTTGTAAATATGCTGGAGGTCGCCTTGTTCTTTGTGTTGTAAAAGAACTTTTTGAAAAAGAAGGATTTCTATCAATGGTTTTGCCATCTCTCGTTGCTCTTACTTTTTCGGGATCACGCTGTCGTGGTACTAGCACGATTGAAGATATCCACGTCGCTGGACCTAGTTGCTTCAACTTGCTTATTTCTGCTTCAAACTTTTAAGTAAATGAAATGGAATTCGTCTATATTTTTATGCAATTGGTGAAATTTCTTTATTAATGTGCAATTTGACAGCAAAACTTCAATTTCCCTCTTCCAGAAAGAAAATGAGAGGATTGTTTTGCAACTTTATTTATTAGTTTTGTTTAAAGAAACTTTTACAATATTTAACTTATTTGGTGTTTCATAACTTAGTAGCGATTTTCCTCTGCCTCTTGTTATATATACTTCGATTATAACTGCCGAGTTATTAAATTTCAAAGAACCAACGAATTTCCCAATAATTGGTTAGATTTTCTGACGACCCTGTATTTACTATAAACTCTAATTGTACGTCGTTTAGTTCAAAAATTAGTTTTAGGATGTTACTTATGTTATTACTATCTTGTGTATTTGCATTTGAACTTACTTGTTGGACATTTTGAGTTTCTGTAGTTATATTGGTTTTTCTATAATTTGTTGTGAACTTTACTAGGAGGGCATAGCTTTGAGATACGTCCTAATTTTCCGAACGCGCATGTGACATTCTTTGTTGTCTTTACCTTCTATATGCCCGTTGTTTCCGAACTTTTTACGATTTTATTCAAAATACCTTCTTGGGTTCTTGTTCCTTTCTTTTGTTGACCTGCTTTTCCCTTCCACCTAGTATTAATAGTTGATTATTTTCTCTGTTCAATGGCGCTTGCTTTTAACAGTTGTTGAAAATTTGATCTTTCTGTTAACGCATATTTCATAAAATTTCTATTGTTTGTATTTAAGATGATTTGTGCTTTAATTTCTGTGTTCGAGTCAGAAAATTGACATTTACTAGATAATTTTTAAAAAATCTTGCATAGGACGACGCAACAGTTCTGTCAGCTTCTTGTTTTGTGTCTCTAAATTTTAGTAGATTAAGTAATTTGCAGCTATCAGGTAGTTTGGAAGGCGACTCAGCCATTTCATTCATTTTTCTCCAACCTTTGTGACATTGGCTTTCACATCAAATGTTGAATCCTTCCGAGGTTTGTTATAGCCACTTTGTTCGAAGTTGGGAATGGAGGGTTAGATTTACCTTTACCTAGTTTAAGTTTCCCTTTCTTAACCCAGAAACTGTTTTAGGGAATCCTTGTACATACTATATGGGCATAATGAAAATATTATAAACAATCGAAATTCTTAAGCACCAGTAATAATTTTTTTTTTAAATCTTCTAAAAGTCTGGATCCATATTGTGTACCCATTTGAAAGCTTCGTTTAGCACTGCGTTACAAACACAGATCGATAAACCTGAAGGAAGAGCGCTATAGCTAGTTCATAACTTCTTCCATTCACGTTTAACAAATAAAGTTTAGTTGGAAAAGGTTTAAATTGAAATGAGGCAATTTCTTACTACTTATTTTGTAACTATTACAATAGATGATAGCTTATTTAAAGTACTACTTGGATTAAAAGCGTTTACTCTAACAAAAAGTACTTCTTCACTCGAGAAAATATAAACGCTATAATCAATTTCAGCAGTGCAATTTTCTTAAAAGCAAGCAGGAGGATTTGAAAAAGTACAAAAGAGTTCAAGAACTTTCTCCTACTCATCCACCAGGAAAGCGAACTAAATGAAAGTTATTTTGTTGGAAACGTCTACCCGTTAATTCAATTTATTTTTTTGCTCTCTCAGTACGCAGTGCACCTAAGTGGATTTACTCAGATAACGACTGTAAATTAAGGGTTAGGGTAGCGGCGTTAGATAGTTTTCCGACAATGGAGCCACGATGAGTTCTGAGGGTGAGAAATATGGAGTCCGCTAAGGGTACATTGTTGTTTTGATGAGCCGTATTAGATACACTACTAGAGACAGCTTCCGAAGCGAAAGGGAGTGTTTTCGCAGGATGAAATTACCCTTCAATGTCGGATAATACGTTCTTCTATATCTGGTAATGATGTTCGGTTTATATTTAGCGATGGAGAGCCAATCAACGAGTCATTCATTAAATCATCATTGTTGCGCAGTAGACCCATTTAGAAAAAAAAAGCATTAAAGATACCAAAGGGAACAATATCCAAATATGTGGTTAAAAGAACTTATGCCGTATTGGTTTTGTTATCGGGAAAGTAATAGGATATATTCATAAATAAACAGCAATGCGACAAGAGAAAGTTCAGAGGCGGTCGATGAGGTAGCAACATGTGCTCCAACCCTGACAGCCTTCATATTTGCAGTTTTCGAACAAAAACTTTGAAGTGATGTTTTTTTTTGTAAATTCATATTGCTTATACGAGCGTGGTGTTGTAAGTTTTTATAAATGACCACTATTTTGTACTTATTATTGAAGCATACAAACAGCACAGAAATCGACAGTTCGTTTACAACGAAGGTTTCAAAAAATTTTAATTTTAGGTGAAGGTTTTCGTTGGGTTACTTTTTATAGTTTCAGCAAAGGCGCAAAACAAGTACCATCGAAGGAGATTGTTTACAATTGGTTTGCAAAATTTCGACTTGGTCATACTTCCGTTAGTGATGAATTTCGTGAAGGTCGGCCAGAATCCTTTGTTGTTGCAAAAGACGTCGATGCTGCGCGAAACATAATTAAAAAGGATCAGCAAGCAACTTAGGTGAGATAGAGGCATCCTTAAGCATATCAAAGACTGTAATAGAGCATGCAACGAAAAAGATATGTTCCCAATTCAAAAAATTCGACAAAGGGAAAGGTGCATAATTGTGAACATTGTAACAAAAGTTGGAGATATTCGTACGATCCGGAATTCAAGCAATAATCAGCTGTTTGGATATTTCCAGATGAACCTAATCCAAAACAAGTTGTGCGTTTACGAAGTACTTCCAGGTGAATAATTGTTTGTTCCTTTCGTTGTATTGAACGCAAGCATTGCTTTGGAGGATGAAATGAAATGAAATAGTTAAAGCTGAATGGTGTACATTTTGCTAAAAGTTACTGATGTAATCAGAGAAAATAATCGCCAACGTCGCTCAAACACAGGAAGCTGCTATTCTGTGAAACTTCTTTTTTTCTTCCTTGTTTTTGTTAAAACCTGAAAGGTATTTAACCTAAAATGTACAAAGAATTATTTTTGAATACATTCCTGTGAACTATCTATTTTTGGAATAGTTTAAAGGTTTCTATATTTCCCGTGCCAAGATAGCCTATTATTCACAAATAGTCAATGAACAAACTGTACCAGCAATACTACTAGTTGTGATTCGAAAAAATTGAATTTCGGTAACGGCTAAATAATAATAAAAGACAACTTAAGCAAGAACTTGAAAAATTAAAGCATTTTATAACGAAGATCATTGCCCCGCTGTCTACAATGCTTTACCGTCGAACATGCTCCACACATTTGACTATTGTGCATGTTTTCATACAATTACGCAACACGTGTCTTGTCCGATTAATAATAGAAATTAACAATACGAACAGGTGTTAGTTTGTCAGCGTAATTGCAATACTGATAGTCTTTACAAACCTATCTACGTATATTAAAAGAAACATTCCTTTCTATTCGATAACTACGAAACATTCGATGGCATACCAATTATGCCAGTTGTGTGTCTCAGCCTACGCGCTGTTTTCATTTCAGGTGTTAAAATGATGAAAAACTGATAGCAGTATTTGAAATTCTACACATATTCGAAGTACATACTTCGTTTTTATTGACAGCACTAGGCTTAATCGGATAAATGTAAGAAGCCACATATGTCCTTAGCATTCATTTAAATATCATAAATATTCAAGTCGTGAATACTAATACCGCGCGCTAATATATTTGTATCGGACGTATCAATGAGATGTAATTAATAGAAGCGGTATTAACGATGTTATGTGTTAAAATAAAAGTGATTCGTAAATTATTTCAGATAAGCATTGCCTACTATTGAAGAAATATATTTCGAATCAATAAACGTGATGATAGTTAATTGGGAAATATTAGAAACGATTAAATTACATCAGCCTAGAAGCTATTTAATAATATAATGGTAACAATATACTTTGAATTATTCCAATATTCAAAAATGGTGGCAATACATGCACACATATGCGGCATCATTCAAGTATCAAAAATGTGTGAATTAGGTATGATCAAAATGAAACGAGTATTTTTAAATTTCGCGCTCCATCTATCGAGTTGGTGCATTTTATATGTATTTGCAGCATCATTCGTGGCACACTTGTCAATTTTCATGCAGCTGCGACGCTTTTCTGCGTTTAGCGACCGAATAAAAAAATGTCATAATTCAGTGTGTTCAGCGATTTGTTTGTATGGTGAAATATTGGATCAAAAAATGTTGTGCTAAAAACAGCGTTCAATGCAGCCATGCAGGATTCCAAATATTAAAAAATGCTTTTGGCGACAATACCACAACCACGAATTTATGAATGGTACAAACGCTTTAAGGAAGGCTGAGAATGTCTTCTCGGATAATCACATTTCATCAATGCCTCTCAAACTAGAAACTAGGTTGGCAAAATTGTATGATATCACTTCGAAGGGGACGGCATAAACATTGAAAATTAAATAAATACTTTCTGCAAAATGAAACACTCCGTTTCATTTTTATAATTACGACGATGTATCAATCAAACTACAAGAAAAATACATAACTGCATGCATAGAACCATAACCATAAGTTTATCAAGTAAATCATTAACAAAACGAATATTGCTGGACCAAGATTGGAGTCATGAGGAACTCCTGATGTGACGCTAAATGATCCTGATTTGACATATACATTTAACATTAAGAATTCTCATTGATTGTGTGAAATTCATTCAGTTAATAAACCAAATATGTTCAGGTAGCCACTAGCTGCGATCAATGGAATTCAATTTCGTACGTTTATCAAATGAATATAGAAATTTGAAAGTAAAATATAAGCTAATACGTTTACTTACATGCTTAGGCTGTCTTTTGATGGCTAAGGCGGAGACTGGCAGTTTTATTAGTGGATGGAGAAAAGATGCAGGAAACGTACACTGGAAGGCCTTCCTAGTAGGACTTTCAAAAAAAGTATGGGAGAAATTGCTGGCCATGAGTAAATCCGATGTTAGAATGCGGTAACTGGTAACTATCCACTAAATTCGAGATGGAGATGTTACTCAACCGCCACCTCGCCAATATTTCGTTTTTTTTTTTTAATTTGATAACAGCAACTTTCTATCTGATTTATGAAACAGGAAGCGTACAAAGTGACATTCTTGCGGCACAAATAAACGCGAAATAAGCAAAAAATGTTGTCATTATAGAATTTTTAAAACTCGAAACCTTGGGTGTATAACAAATATGAGTTCGAACATCTTTTACGGTACAAATCAGCAAGAACAGGCGCAACACGTTAGTTTTGTCAAGTTTAAAAAAAAATGAAAGTGCAGCCGGTGGCAACGTGAAGTTTGCCTCCACTTTTTAATTAGAAAATCTCGAAAATGGAATCAGCATAAAATGAATTTTTTTCGGCACGAAATATTAACCTAGTAAAATTTAAAAAAAATATATAATGCAGGATCAATATCAAAGTAGTCCAAAGGGGACAAACTGGGACTAGTTTCTGAACCAGTACGTGGAGGATAGGATGAGGAAAAGGAAACTCCACTGTGGAGCACACAACAACGTAAAATAACAAATATAGAGCCAAAGAAACTTCTGGGAAGGCCACAGAACCTCATTGTAATAATAATTGATAAACTCCGGATTAACGACACATTCTTTTGACATTCCCATTGGTTGTGTAAAATCCATTCGGTTAATATACCAAATATGAATAAGATAGCAAGGGTTGTGGGGTAACACTGAGCTGTCAGCACACTCAATTCCGCACAAGTTATTATTTGATTAATTAACTTGTGTGGTATTTAGTGTGGCGATACTTTAATGTTGAGTTAATATGTTTAGAAATAGTCATTACCTGCGATGGAACAAATACAATTCATTTGAATACGTTTAAGTCAATACGCAAATTTGAAAGTTAATGTTTGTAAATTATTTTGACCCGGCTGTTTCCCAAAACAGACGGTTACATGGTGTTTTCGTCTGCACACATAGCGGAGATCGCATCTTGATAAAATAAAGACGTTTCATCGCTGGATGCCTGTCTGCGTGCATCACGATTCATTTGTAATTATCTGCAAAAATCTTTCGTAGCTGCCAAAGAAAGCTGATTCTATTATTTAGAGATGGAGCTTGCCACTTTCGATGAATAAATGATATATCGATTTCTCACGTCAACATACTTGTTTAAAATGATTTAAGCGTCATAAAGGTGCTGTACCGTTGATGTGTACTGGATTTAACGCGCGCAGAGTTACGAACAATGATTGGAAAATAACATATTGCGGCGAGGAAGAGGGCCCACTTCACAATACCGCGAACAACGCGGTATCAATCAAAATAAATCGCCGTACAAATAACTGCCATTATAGATGAAGTGTTAATACGTCGTTTTGGGCTTGAAGTCTGAATAGTTTCCGTAAAAGCGTTACAAAACGTATATCAATCATCTAGCGCTGGCCCGCACTCATTTAAAGGCGTGCAACATCATCCGAGCTTCGTTGCCTTTAGATGTGACCCCATTCGTTGCTGGGTCAATTGGTCAATTAAATTTTCTCGTCATAGTATGTTTGAATATGTTAATTTACGAAGGCGTTGAGATTTGAAAATAGCTTTTAAACGAAATCTACTAATCGAAGCCAAATTGAGACGAAGTCCTTTTTTGTCTGGTGAGATAATTTGTCAGTAATTATAATGTGGTAATTTTTAAAGACTAATAAATTATGCTCCAATGTACAGCGTTTAGTTATTTCTTTTAAGTAAATGGTAAAAGAGGCTAAATCAATTAGAGTGTATACTGTGCGAGTGTATTTATTTTTTAATTTTGTACAGAAGTTTATGATGTTGGGAATAGCAGATGATAAAGAAGTAGCAAGGGAGCAATAAATCTTCGTCGAACTCTAACGGAAAAATTAGTTTTTCTTTTTTTTTTGTTTTGGATCAGTTTGATTTGCTTATTCGATTGTAACAGTCTGCATTAAAATGCATGAGTTCGAAGACAACTAAATCATCGCCAACTAAGCGATTTTGAAAGGGGATTGGAGTATATAACACAGTAGAAGAAGCTGTGGAGGATCTAGAAGAACCACCGAACGGAAGCATATCAAATTAGGATTGCTTGTCCTTAGGAATAAGCACAATACTTGAGGGTCTCAGGGAAATATTTATTTGGTAGAGATAGGCCACAGGATAACAACACATTCCATGTATCGTTGTATCATCCGCTTGACTTGAATTTCTATTATCCAAGATGCCCTTCACCAATTAGCATCTGCTCTTAGAATTAGAATGATGTAATGTACAGGCAACCTGGGAAGAAGACTGGAACAATATTGTTTGTTAAGACAAACGAGCCTTCCTGACATTTTTCTAAGTTATGTATCGGACCTTGAGACGACTGAATTACTCAGAAACCATTTATTTAATCGAACGAAAATATAGATAAAGATTTTATCATATTGAAGAAGAAAGTGTATTGTACATCTGTATAATTTTAGGAGTGCCATCAATGTCTTTCTAGTGTTAAGCTAGCTTTTCCAAAGGGAAACCTATGTCTTTCTAAGAAGTATGGTACGTCCACGGGAAACAATTATTTTCATTTAACAACTATTTATGAATATAAATATTAACGAAATAATTAAAACACGTGGACCTTAAAAAAACCTCAGACCCAACTTTTGCCGTTACGTTTTTTGTTCAATAAGCAAAAGGGAAGGCTGTTATCTAAAGCTAAATTTGTTTGTTCCGCAAATTCATATTTAGAAAAGATCCAATCGGATACAATGTTTAAGTAAGCTGTAACCGCTACTTATTTATGTCATAAATCCTAACATTTTCTCAATGAAAGTCGGAAAGCTATAATTATAGCCCTAATAAACCTGGCAACGGTAAAAGAAGCGACTTTTGAAAAGAAATTCATTAATTCTCCGTAACTACCATAATAAAGAACGATGCGCATAAAGGCTTATAATTATACAAACGATAAATATTTCGCTCATCATTACGTTAAAAATTATCAATAAAGTGTGGAAACGTTATGCATCAATGTGCATCGGTATATATTGCCGAAGTAATTGGAATTTAAGAAATATATAATCAAATTTCTCCAACACATACGGATTCGTTTAAGTGCGTCGTCGAATAACGCATACACATTATTAAAAGTGGAAAATAATATTGAGTTTATTCGAAAGTCTTCGTCATCTACAAAGGCGGCCAACATTTCGTTTTGTAAATAAAAGAATTATTTCGAGCGTAAAAGTATTAACATCACGTACCTATAAGCCATCTACGTCTATATATCTACAAGTAAAATGAAGTTAAATATTTATTTTTTAATGTATAAGCTTGTTACTGGATACATTTTTATTACTTTACAATCTACTTATCACGTTTCTGGTAACCAATGTACACTCGAAGATTTCTACTCCTCGGTTTTAGTGAGAAGTGCAGCGTCACATACGAAAGCATGTCTTTGAAATGACATGGAAAATCGCGGATATACGATTGAATTGTAGATGATTAAGGATGTTAAGCGCTATTAGTTTAGTTTGCACAAAGTCGTTTTAGATACATATAGTTCAGATCTAGATACAATATTTCATAATAAAAATACGAAAGTTGCAACTAAACGTGTTCCGGGTTTGAACCGTGTCATGTCGTTGGTTAAAATAAAACTCGACGTTTCGCCCACAATCGTATGGGGCTTCTTCAGGAGAATGATGGCAACAGTTAGAAGCCCCATACGATTGTGGGCGAAACGTCGAGTTTTATTTTAACCAACGACATGATACGGTTCAAACACGTTTAGTTTCAACTGACTCTGGCCGTGGAAGCCTACGTTTTTAAAAATACGAAAATTGATCAATTGGCGAGTTTAACAAGATAGGGCAGAACTAATAAAAAATATTATTTGTTTCTCAGATGAGCAATTGTTCAAAACATAGTTAAAATCTGGATTTATTCGGATTGTAAACGCTTTGAAATTTGTATCAAAAGTCAACTGTTTTTAATATTTTAAAACATGGAAAACGTGGAGTATCGGTCAGTGATTTAAAGAATTAAACAGACAATGCAGTCAAAGCTGAGCTGTAGTTTGTTTACGGGAATCAATATCAATCGATTGCAAAAACGACGAATAGCTGGATTTAAACGTCGCTGGGGAAGGGTATTTGATGAGCTACGTTGATGACGCCAGGTAGGCAGAAGCATGTTCATGGGCTAGTGCGTGTCTCTTTTTCCGTAAGTGATTCCATCACCACCAGGAGGAAGCTATAGCATTATTTTTGGTTATTGCTTCTAGACATTTTCTGACGATATTGCTAAATACGGGTATTGTCCTCTCAATACAGTGATTGAGTAATTCCAAAAACCTCTCGCTTGCACAAGTACGCTTGTAAGCAGATACCCAACTTCCGTGACTTAACATAACAGTTATTTAAGTACAAAAATAGTGTTCACAACATTCTAATCCTGAAAGTGGTTGTTAATTTTCTAGAATGTCTCCTCGCTTTCTGATAAATTTAAAAGCCAAGATTTAAATTTTGGTCACCGAATAATATAAATCCAGATTAATGACGGGCATCAACTGCACTAGAACAGCACACGTCCGACTATAAAACGTGAGAGAGACCTATAATGAAACCATTATCATCGTACAAATGAATACGATTATTATTAGAAGGCGTAAGCCTCAGGCCTTCCATGATACCCGCAGTACATGCACCTTTACAACTAGGTTACGAGAGACCCAAAACGGGTCACAATCATACCAGCACGTTTAACCTGCACCTAAATGTTTTTATATTCACACGTTCAGGATGACTTAATTACCATTTATTCAAGTAGAAAGGTTTCCGAAAAGCGATTGTTGTTGAGTACTATTAAGACGGCCGCTTGTCTTCATCTAATACGGTTATTACGCTTCTTTACTCTACGCTACTAACTACAAGTATGTCTGGATGTATATGTGTAGTATAAAATCTAATGTGCCTGTGTTATTTAGGTAGAAGATATTGAGATAAACGCGAGATCGTTAATCATGAACGTAAACTGCTATATACGACGCGAACATGAAGATGTACTTTTTTGAGAAATTCTCCGTAAATCATATACATATTTAGGAATTTCTTAGAAATCATATAGTGACATGACCGCTTATCTGTCTTGAGATGTGTAAGCTATAAAATGAAGTACCTCGGAATCTTGTACGTTAGAAACCAAATTACATAATGAGAACTTTTGGTATTTCAACCAAAAGCTCATATATTCAAATTATCTTTATTCATTTAGAGAATATAGTTATATATAAATAAGTAGATAGAAGTGCTTACGTGGCCCAAGTTAACACACGTTTGTTTGGAAACAGTTTCTGAAAAGTAATAAGAATTCAGTTGAAAAACCACTGCGTGAAGCGCAAACCCTAGATATGTAGCTTATATTGACTATATGACTTCTTCCTGAATGAAGTATTGAACTAATGTACACGGACGTTACGAATATGAATTTCCTCAATTCTAGCATTTGATTCACATAATAATTTGGTAAGAACGTAACATATGAGGTAGCAGAATATTTTCCTTAAATGGCATAGGCCGGAAAACAGTTGTCAAGTAGTATCTGATATCATCTTCTGCCGAGGTACATTCGCCACAAGTTCCCATTTTGGGTGTCGGAGGTCAGCAGGCGTCAGGTGTTTGCTTCGCTAAACTGTTATCTTCTTATGACTGGGGGTAACGTCATGATCCAGTTCCCAATCAAAATACGGCTTTTCTGATTGTTTTACAATTCACCATTACAACAGTAAGGTCAGGTATGTGGCTTAGTCCACTCACCTACATCAATCAACAAGTTCAACTGCAGACTGCCAATGTAATTTTAAAATTCTCCGAGTATATTTATCCTCCTAGCAAACTCCAGAAGTTTGCTGAAGTTTTTTTCAAATCCTTAAACATTAAAACAGCGCTGGCAAGCAGAGAAAGTCAGATCTTCAGACGCCATAACAGTAGCAGAAAATGTACACAACTGTCTCTTCTTTTTATAAGACAGACGGCACTCCTCTCTTTGGGGAAACCCCATTCTGTGTAGGTGTATCCATAACTGAGCATAGTGAGTTAAAGCCTTGGTAGACTTTCTGTCACGTTCTATAAGTTTTCTGACTTCTACTCTCTACTCTAGCTTCTACTTCTACTCTCCCTACTGGGCAACATAAATGCCCTCGCATGAGATAGACCTGCGGAGTTATCCCAGGTTCGGCCCCTTCTTTGGCTCATTGGGTAACATTTATTTTGGTAGTGTAAAAAGATGGACCAACTAGAGATACGGGACTCAGTTCTCCTGCTACCAAAAGCATCAGCCTCACTGCCAGCAATGGCAGTGTGTTCTGGTGTCAGAAATAATATTAATATTGAAAAATATTAATATTACTTCTGCACCTATGACTCTAGAGGAAGCTGTCCCTACCTCAAGAGCTCGCAGAAAATTATTATCGAACTAGTACTGATAGCTTTACTCGAGAGGATTCCCACACACATATCGATAGCAGACTACATGTTCGTTCAATTAGAACTTTGCGATAGTAGATTCCTGCATCGACACCTATGTGAATTTTGGATCATAAGTGTAAAGGCTGATGTAATAGCCTACAGCATATCCATAGGCAAACAAAACCTCGTTACCGAGTACCTTGTCAAGCATTCTAGCACCGACCATGTTCTGTGGTAATCCTGGCTTCCCTTTCCAAAAATATCTGAAGAGATATCAGAACTAGGAGAATTTCAAAACCTAGTTCAGCTGTGATACCTCCATGTAGACGAATCAACCCCTGCCCGCAGTACACAACATCAACCGTTTGTGCTTGTGATGTAAACTTATGAGACGCCATGCTTTGATATGAAAATACATTGCAGAAGCTGTAAAGGAGTCGAAATGTAGGTATTCATTGAGGCGATCAACTGTATAAGGGACCCAAGTTTAATCGCTGGCAGTGAATAGTGACATTTTTCCCATTCTACTTTTTCTCATCTACCATATAGACATCAGAAATTTAATTCTAGAACAGAATGTTCGCATAACAAAACTTAGGAAAAAGATCAAAACGACTTATCCTGATAAACAGAAACCTTTGGGTCATTTTTAACCCATAATACCCCTAACGTACTCCTAAAAAGATGGTACCAGTTGAAGGTTAAAATATGACGTCTGAAACGAAAATGTAACAACACATTCACCTCTGAATTTATCGTCTGTTGACTCGATTATCGTTAAGGCATTGCATTTATAATTACAATGAATTAACTGTATTGCTAAAAGTTGTTTCCAAACAATGCACTCTCTGCACAATTCTGCACAACATCACGACTCTGAACCTCAACGAAATTCATTACATTTTTACGTGATACCATCGCGTAATAACAATTAGATAACGTTTTAATTTACAAAACAGTCGTACGCTTCTATGTTGCAGGGATAAGTTGAAAATTAATAGCCAGTGTCATTTGCCACTATGTAAATATCAATAATTACAAACCGAAAGACCATAATTACGACTAGCCATAATGAGTACGAATTATGACGCTTCACCTTGAAGCACTCGATGTAATTAAAACTGCATTTTCACATTAATTTATCTATTACAACTGAACAACTGAAAGGACTTAATACCACTAGTAACAACATTAAGGAGATTGTAGAAGAAGATCTTTCTTTAAGTACATACATGCAAAAAGCAAACTTTTTCATTTCTCTTTTAATGTTACGCGTCTTCGCGAATTAATTATTTGTATATATTTATCACTGTGGACCTTCTGAAATGCATTGCAGAAGTAGGTTGCGGATGTGTTTAAGCAATTTTCTAATTGTGTGATTTTCAAAATTAGAAACATCAAGAATCAAAATCGCTGCATCTAAAGATAATTTTTAATTCTCTACGTTTATTGACTGCTTTAAAAAGGAGAACTTGGTTACTATATTTGTTTGTATTAAAAGTAGGTAAAAGGTAGGTCAAAGTTGAGCTTTGCGATTTTTAGGTTACACTCACCACACCTTATCTATGTATACTCCATACGTGGGGCTTGGCATGCTATAAATAGAACGCTCAGGCAACGAGATCAATAGAAAACTACACGAGTGTAGTACCATGTTACGTTTAGTTCTTTGAACTTTCATATAATAACGTTAAACTGAAAAGTGATACGCGATATCTGGAATTTGGACGTACATATATTGTACCTGCGGTGGCTCCACCGTTATATCTTGCTTTTTTGCTCATCTGATTTGCTCACACGATTAAACACGTATGAGTGGCTGTGGAATCGTATTGCAAACTTGTTCACTGCTAGATACGAGTGTTCTTATTCTTTTCGATTCGTTGTACTTTTTCAGATATCGGATGAGGATTTTGGTTCCTGTAGTACTCATCTTTTTCCACTCTCTTCTATCTCTTGTTATTATTTCTACCTCTTCTAAAGTCTTTCCTTTTTGCTTACTGTTTCCTTCACCTGGTCTATTTTCTTCTTGGTCCTTCTCTTCGTTTCTTGTTTTGAATGTCTCTCTATCTGTCCCTATTCTTGCCATATGTATGTCCTTGCCAATTTAGCTGTCCCTTTTTTATTTTCCTTACTATTGGTTCTTGTTTTGTTAATTGTCTCTCTTCATCCTGAATGAAATGAATCTAACAATTACAGCAGTCAGCAAGAAAGGGATATGACTGCTGCAAATAATTATGTTATTATTGCAACCATAATGTATGTTTTATAAATAAATAAACGTTATGTAGCAAAGCTTCTGTATCTGGACATTGTCTTACAGGGAACCTAAGTAAACATCTTAGCCCGTAACTGTTTTGAGTATATTCTACTGAACTTGAACTTTAAATAACTCGATTTACAAAAAAGATGCACTCATAAAACAAAATAGCATTTCATATTTGCATCTTTTAGCCTTTTATTCGTTCTCTTTATGTTTCCCACGTTTGGCTTTCGTTAGCTTCTGTAGCGACTAAGCTCCATCACATCCCTTACTTTTTTTTCCTTTTAGTGAGGTACACAGTTTATCGTCCAGTTTGGAAAACAGGGCTTACAGATTCTGTTAAGCAATCGAAGAGCTCTAACACGAAACCACTTTCAATTCAGATACTTTCTTTGTGTTCTTCTCTAAATTCTATTACTTTGTATCTTGAAATTTTTGGTCTTCGTTTATTATTATTCTTCTTGAAGAAAGTACAAATTTATCTTTGTAGTTTAAAATCATCTCTCTAAGCCTTCAACAAAAATTTTTTTACTGATATTTTGTGTAATTCGTTTTCAATCTTCTGGACAACAAATAATAGTAGTTTAGGGCAAGAACCAGACAGCGCCGGGGGCGGGCTTGTTGTTCCAGAAAACAGAAAGTCAAGCAGCTCCAAGTAAATAGCTAGCGCCCGTTCTTTTCAGTAGACGCTGTCTGATTCTTGAACCAAATGGTCGGACTAATTTTTTTGCGTTATATTCATTAAAAACTCAAATTTTAATAAAAAGTTGAGCTTCCTGATTATTGCACCCATCCCTTGGATTGTAAATTTTAATTTGAACTTTAAGCATAATGATTATTGACTGCTAGTTATGTTTATGTTCTTGCTAATAATAATCAATAAAATATACAATTTTCTTTGATTGTTGTAGGCGATTGTAAAAGTCTTTTGCATCTTGTATGTAGAGTTTGCTCTGCAGAAAAAAAAAATATCATTTTAACAATTGAATAAACAAATTTCGTGCAAAACTCATGATTGGTTTCGGGCAAAATCTTTATCCATGTTTGATCAACTAGTAATAGTGCTAAAAAAATTAAGACATTTTTACGAAAAAAGGTCTAAGACGCCATTGCCCGCGTCTACGTGATTTTAAAAGTATGTTCCATGCATTAAAGATGCATTCCCTAGATGCTTTATGTTTTAAAAAGAAGTTCTGAAATGTTTGCAAAATGTCATTAGTAATCCTACTCATTAACGACGACAAATGCTATCGTAAAAATAGCTCAAGGAAAACGATTCACCCGAAATGCCTTCTACAGCAAGCTTGTGAAGAGCTTAAGAAGAATTAAGGTAACACTAAACCTAGCTACAGCGAAGTACCATTACACAAACTAGTAGATAAGAATTAGAAACATGAGTTTCTCCGTATAATAGTTGTTTGCAAGTTTTTTTTGTTGTAATTAATGAGCAAGACTTGAATTCTATCCTTGTGTAGGGCACAGATGGTAACATAAAATACAAAAGCATTTAAAACAAACACAGCTTCAATTTACATCTAATTATAGGCAAGATCGGTTCTAATAACGAAACCTGATGATAATAATTACGGCCATATTTTATATCGATTCTTCTTCTGGTTGTATGTAAAAAAGTACGGTCAGATATGTAGAGAGGCTAACGCTATTATTAGAGTTCTCTAGTAACTTATATGAACATGCGACCTTTAATTTATGTGTGAACATCTTCCTCGTAGCTTATTAATTAGTTTAAATCACATAACGAGGTTTGATTTCAAATTAATATGGGAAAGACGTGCGCTGAGCATTCGGCAATTATATTTTCTGTTTATGCAGTTGAAAGGAGATAACGTTGATAATACGAGGGTAGCGTCTTAAGTTTTTACAAACGACCACTAGAAGATGCTATTGAAGTTATTTGTTGAAGGAGTGAGCATAGAAATCGGCAGAGTTGAGAGAAATTTCACATGAAGAGCTTCGTTGGACAATTGTTTAAGCATTTAGTAAATAGCTTTGTTCACCTTTGGTAATGAAGCACTATCACAAAATACTGTTTATAAGTGGTTTGCAGAATGTCGTTGTCTGCCGTGAAGCACTTTCAAGAAATTAGTAGATTGCTGGTTTCTTTTGTTGCGCTGCACATGTCGTAAGCATCGGTTTGGAGGATCGAAGAACAGTTAATGCTGAATCGTATGCAACAATTTGTCATCGATGAAATCAGGAAAAAAAGTCGACGTCACATAATCCTTCATCGTCACACAGCACGTCAAATATAATTGATTATTTGAAGGAAAAAAGCATCGAATTAATCCTTCATTGTTTTTGTAAACACCTAAAATGCATTCCTCGTAAAATATGCACTTATATACATACATTTTACATGTAATGTTTTTCTAAGTAGCTTAAATCCTTTCTACGAGAATAACATCTTAAATCTTCAAATGACAACCAAAAGTACCGTTCAGGATAAGCATCTTACTTCTCCCTTATCTACGATCTGTTTTTCTATTCCGAAAAGAAAGACAATAGTCGTATACCATCGCTAATACCCTGAGGACAAGGCTATAAGCATTCGTTTTTTTTTTGTCAAGCAGGCAACACCCACTTTCCGAGAACAACCCTAATGAACGATGCTAACACATTAAAGCGGGTCTGCTTTTTTGACGACCACCCGCAGAATTAACCAGATACGATTTATCTAAATGACAGAAATTAAACAGGTAAAAGAACACTTTTTCTTTATCAACGAATACTTACCGGTTACAAGTAAATGCGGAATTATCGCTCTTTAGTGAACGTAAATGGGTAGAATTTTAAAGTGTGTAGTTCAACTTGGCGCACGTGTGCTTTTATGAATAATATACAGTGTCGTGTAAAGTATTTTGATGATTTAGTGGTGAGACTAATATATCATGTGTGCCAAATAATTACAGATAGTAATGAAATTGCAGAATTTATAACGTCCGCCAAATACAAACAAATCATTTCCTTGCTGATAATTTTGTAAAATGAAGGTACAAAAATGAGAACTTTATAAAACTAGATTTCTAGCTTTAGCTTCATGTATTTATGATAAATTTTAAGATAGTTTATGCTATACGTCGTCAGCGATCAATGAATGCTAAACTATATTACATTATTACTAACTTTCTATCCCTCCCATTTTTCGAAAGCAATCCTTTTTATTTTTGTAAGATCGCTTGGGACATACCACAAAAATATAAGAGGCGCTTGGGAAGTTTCTTCGAAAAAAGCTTATAGGAAGCTTTAGAAGATATTTGTACAAATTGTGTTCCCATGCGGCTGTCCATAAGTGTAAAACTCCGAATGCAACAGTAGAAAGAGAATTCAACAGAAACACCTGAAGTCCGAGAAGTCAAACCAACCTCTCTAAATCAGAAGAAGATATACTTATGCAAGCGCTAGTAGTTGCAAGTAAATGGGGATTTCCGTTGGAAATAGGAGATATTAAAGATTTGGTACATGGCTATCTCCAGAAACAAGGTAAAAATGTCAGCAAACTTCACGACAACAGGCAGGTATTATGGGTTAATACTAGTGAAAGGCACAATGATTTAAGCATACGTTTGACGGAAAATATCAAAAGAACCAGGGCTACTGTATCTGTAGACATTCTGAATGAATATTTCAACAATTTACCTTACTCAAAGAAATTCAATGCCGAGTGAGTGGAAAAGCAGCACATCAGTAATGTTCAGCATAGTTCCGGCGGAACCTTACTTCCGTATGTTGTACATAAAGCAGACTATATCCGGAGCACCTCGACAGAGAGATACCCACCAAATGCTCGTTATAATCGAAATAAATTGAAGTGGTTTGATACAGCGCTTCTTGAAGGTTTGACATAAGCTGCTGTCACCCAAGCAAAGAAAACAGGAAAAAAAGTCAGATAAATAATAAGAAAGGCCTCACAAGAAACAAAAGAAGCTCTGACAGTAACTCCGTATAATCTCTAGTTTCTTTCAACGAAGTAGTAAATCAATTGAAGAAAAGAAAGGCAAAATTAGAAGAAACACAGGAGAACACGGTAATACAAGCTGTAGTGATCTAGAAATAGATGATTTTATAGTAGTCGAGCTCAAATCAGTCAAAGGATGAAGTTTTATAGGACAACTTATTGCAAAAGACCGATATCGTTGTTCCTATCTTAGAGTATCTTCAAAAATAAAAAATGTTTTTGTCTCCTCCTCGTTCCAAACGAATGAAATCGAACAATACGGAGTTTGTAGCAAAACTTCGCCTTTGCAAAAACTGAGAAAAGTTCCCCCTGCTTCTGCAACAACTTATATAGCAAGGACTGTAGTGTAGTAATGCAAACAACACAAAAGTATGGGCACACTCCGCACCATATAAATTTAATTGATTAATCTGGGAAAAAGCTCTAAGTCTAAGGTGCCTGTTCTATCCCTACTCTAAAGAAAATATATTATTTATCAGTAAGAAAATGAGGACTGACATATCCTCGAAATAGCTGTTCCAGATTAAATAATTACAACTTGTGCGGTGCAAAGTGTGCCGATACCTTTGTGTTGGTTGACCCATGTTATTGTATAAAATTTTATCACAATTGATAACCCAAACTATTTGGCATGATATGGCATATTTAAATTACGTAACACATTTAAGTTTTTTAGTCACAGTGAATTGAATTTCAAAACCGTCCCAAGTCACCCAAATTTACGATAAGTTCTTAATTGATTTGAGATATTCTAACTTAATATGCCTGGCTTTGTTCATGTGTTGTGATACGGTTGTCAGGTGCATATCTCCTGCTTGTTCAATACAGGCTTTATCGCAGTCACGGCACGCAATTTTATAAATTCCCGACCTTTTCTTCGCATCACGTTTATTTATGATTTCAAAAGGTATTCGTAAATTCTGTAAGGCACAAAATATGGACGTGTGTTTCTATTTTCATGAAAATGTAAGTGCAAGTCTGCATTATTATTAACTATACGCGGTGACAAAAATTGATGAAGCACACTTCTTTGTGTACATATGCATTTCACAACTGCATTAGCAGTTCTTCGAGAGTAAACTACAACAATTTCAACCGGATGATTCTACAAAAGCTACCTACTGAATACTAGTCGGAATAGAAAAATAGCAAAATGGTAAATATTTAAAGTGAGAATTTGTAAGAAATCACATCAGCGACCTCTCCTTCTTCCCCCTACGTAACAGTATGATGTCTGAACAGCGTGGGTCATCGGTTTCTGTCCATAAAACGTTTCATAACATTTCTTCTTCTTATTTCGTGCTGTTGTACCTGGCTAATGAGATGTCTGACCGACAGCGTGTTTGAGTTTTCTTTTAGCAGCCGGCTAAGCGTACGGAACGTCACTGCCGCTGCACACCTAGTTGAACGCGACCTCTTTAATTTCCTCTTCTAGGATGACAATTCAATACTTCGTTTATATCGTGATTTAAATTCCAAGAAAATAGATGATAAAGTAATGGTAACGCTGTGAAGTGCACATTCACCAATCTCAGGCGTTTGTTCGATACGATTTGATCTAATATTATTTTAATTGATTCATGGCTATTAATCGTAAACGTCCAAGTAATACATTAATAGCAATTGACAGGCAATTTTCCATTTAAAATTATCAAGGTTGGTTCCGCATGTTGGAAGTAACCGATCGAATCCATTATAACAAGCAATATCTATGCCGTGTATTGTTTGCGAACCTTTGATATCCTTTGTTAACATATAATTAAATTAAACAATTACTAAATCCGGAACTATGGTGAACATTCTTTGTTCATGGTTTATATAGAACAAAACAACATTAGCTGATTAAATTAGGGATGTATTGTGAAAATGCGTAAACACCAATAATGATTTTGAAAAATCTGTTGTTGCTTTGGTTGACCTGTGATGCCTGATTCAGCCAGTAAGCTCATAGCAACTCAACGTATTCTGCTACCAACATTCAATTCTCAATTCGAGAAGCGTGAATTACTTTTATTATTTTATATTTTGGTTTTGGTGTTTTTGTTATGGCTTGTACTTTACTGCAATTTATTATGTTCTTATAGCAAGCTTGGGTAGAGTTGTCAAGTTTTAGTAATAATAATAATAAAGAGCCGTAGAAGTTTGGTGAGCTTTCTCTAAACCACTTCAATTTGCCGCTTCTGATCAAAATAGTATGGATTCCCTCGCAAAGATGCGTATTCTAAACGGTTTAACCTGTGATAATAGATGATTACGTAATTTAACTTGATCCGTGCGGAAAAGGTATTACTTCACACTTATCTATATTAAAGAAACAACAAACTCTGTGATATTGGAACGTTGAAACACTTCACCAAAATCGTTACCATAATGCTTTACTCGCATGTTTCAATAGCCACGCCAAGCATCATCAGCAGTAAAAATGAACTAACATACTAGGCGAGAAAACTAACCTACTGTAGTAGTTTTAAATTAAGCAAATCTAAAGATATTCAAAACTACAGTGTGCAATCTTAAAAACAAACGATTTGAAAATACGCAAATCCTAGATTTCGCAAAATTTGATGTAACAAAAGGGTTTCCAAACTAATAAAACCTGTTATCAATAAATGGAAACGCCAATAGGTAACAATTTATCGGGGTCTATGGTTAACCTCTTTGTGAATAAGTTTGAAACCGACGTTAACCATACTTTGGTTTATTTTCCTCGGCTTTGGATTAAATACGTCGGTGACTTTTTTGCTTCATTGGTAACACCAGCATATGTTCAATAATTGACAAATTTAATTCAATGTTTCTCACTACTAAATTTGCCCATGAAGAAGGAAAATACAAGAGGATTACATTCTTCGATATGTTCGTAATAACAAATTACTAACTTTAGTCATGGATTCTGTAAAGATGTAGTTTATAGTACATAAGAATAGATTAAGAGGTAGAAATATAAACACACTTGAACGTAGTGACAGCAGTAATAAGAAATATATTAAATTATTTTTAATTATCCAAGATACACGCAAGGTCTTCAAAAAGTCTTTTTTAAAGACCGCAAAATTACTTTTTCTTCAAACAATAGCCTCAACAAACTTTTTGGGAATCTTAAAGGCTCAGTTAATAACATGAATAAATCACAATTTGCAAAATTTCATGTATAGATTGTGACCAAGTATATATTGGGCAGACAACCAGATCTATCAGAGGTAGGTACGACGACCATCTGGCATCTAGTACTGCTCCATATATGCTTGAAAATAATCATAATGTTGATGATAATATGTTATGAAGACATGAAAATTTACAAAGACAAATATATAGTGAAGTCAAATCTAGAACCCCTAAATTCCAGGCTTTAGCCTTTGTTATATCATATAACAAGGAGTAAATTAATCGTAACTTTAAATTTTGTACAATTTAGGATGTGCACATGTTGAAATTTTAAGACTTCATACTAAATCTAAATGCATGACCTTTAATTGAAAGCAACGGAGAAAAATGTTTCTGTCCAGCATTTATAATTCTTCTCTAGAGAGGTGACTTCTTCAAAGATTTCGGAGTAAATTTTAACGAAAAATGAAATTTGTCCATGTTAAAACTATCTAGGCAATAGCATTGAAAGAAACGTTGTACACCAAGTTTGAAGAAAATCGTTAATTAATTTTATTTTTGTTATTGTATGCTTGAAAGGACTTTTTTTATATTTTGTACAATGTAATTTAAGTTTGGTTCTTTTGTTCAAATTCCCAATTTATTGCGTAATGCTCTTTTTTGCTGAAATTATCAATTTAGCTGCTATTACCATAAAGCTATGTCTCTTTTAATGAAACATTCGTAAATAAGATGACGGTAATCCATACTGTAATGCTTTACGGATATTTTTTCAGGCGAAACAAGTGTAAAACAGGTCAGCAAAAATTCATTAACATCAAAGGATACCGCTACAAAAGAACGTATTACCAGACGTTTCATAATGGACGAGGTCGAAGTTGATTAATTAACTTCCTTCCTTTATGTAATTTCTTTCAAAAACTGATCGAACTATTTTTTTTTTGTTATCTTCATTTTAATAAAATGCTGACGTATACGATCTAGTTCAACTAGGATGTATAAATGTGTAAGATTTACTAGCTATATCTGTACGTTCAACAGTACTTCCGCGCGAAGCGTAAATGCCAGAAAGCGTAGCACGCAGTGCAATCGTTTGTCCCATTGTTCCACCATTTCGCGCATGACTTGAATTCATCGTTAGAAATTCTTTTATATTTCTATGAAATCTATTTCTTTCTCAAAGGAGATGCTCGGAAGTTCTACACTTACTCTAAAACAATACCTTATTTACTGCGCCATGAACATTCTAACATAAACGATACCAGTATCGCATGAGTGAAGGTCAACGCAATAGAAAGCGATCGAATCTAATAAAGTCATTCTCATTTTTTCTCCAAAACTACATATAAATATTAAACAGAATATAAGTATTTGAATTTAGAAGGTACAACATATTAAAATGCGGAAGCCTTTGGATTTACATCTAAAGATTATTCCCAATCAGCTTTTGGAGCATGCTGCCCTCAGTGCGAAATCTTCATAGCTGACGCTTTCTTCCAGCACACCTCCGCCTTTGTCTACCATTTATAACGATTAAGAAGAATTAGGTAAAGTGCAATCCAAAGTTTCTTACAATCTCCGACTGCATGGACGTCCTCAGTATCCTAAATAACTATTTACCTGGATCCTCGTGCAAAAACTAGCTGTGATCCACATACATCCAACACAGAAGTACCGTTAACCGAGCTAAAATGGCTAGTTTTTTGATAAATTTCTATTTATGTATTCTTTTTTTGTAAAATTAGAACATTATAGAGTAAGGAATTTGCGTATACGCTGTAGGGGCGGACAACCCGAACGTTTATCCGATGCCCCAAATTCGAGGAGCGGCTTTTTGGGTATGAGTTTGATATTGGTACAAGGTGCTTCTAGAAATCGCTTCTAGGAGTCGTTGTTTCAACGTAATAACGGTAATTTCTTTTAAATAACTATGTTGCTACATGAATTAAATCCCATTATGAAGGAGTACGTCCGTTGAGTTATTGTTTCAGGAAAAAATAGACAAAGCCAGGTAATAGACGTGCTGCATCAAGGAATGAAATCTCATATTACTGATGAAATAAAACAATCCAAATATTTTTCCATAATTAAATTCAAATTCTACTGGACCCAAGAAATTTTTTAAAATCTTCGGAAACCAGATGATTTTAGATCATGATGGAAGGAATTGGCGAGACTAAGGGAAGACGCTATTTGCAATCCAATAGAGGCCCGTGGCAGTTCAAAATACATGGCGCCTTTAGGGAATATTCTACCACATTTAACAGAATACCGATCGGGTATTGTCCTGTTGAGCAACATCTCGCTTGCTCTATTGAAGTTCTGGGCTTCCCACGCTGCTTTTGTTCATTGGAGGAAAATATCAACCAGAAATTTGTTCGGGTTTACGGCAAACGTTGATTCAAGTCAGGTTTCCGCTTCTTAAAGCATCTTTCAGCAGAATTCTATTCAAGTTATTCAAAGATGATGTGATTAGCTTCCCGAGTTGGTTTCTGATATGTTCCCATTCCCTTTGGAGGAACGAAAACCAACTTACTCTAGTAGAAGCAGAATAAGAAGAAGAAGAAGAAAAAGGAGAAGAAGAAGAAGAAGAAGAAGAAGAAGAAGAAGAAGAAGAAGAAG